>MCJB01026376.1:95245-217721 GCA_002018475.1 Nicotiana obtusifolia
GGGGGGGTAATGCTAAGTTAACACGAAATCGTACTAATACTTGTGAGGAAGAAAGTCAGGAATTTAATAAAAGGAATAAAGAAATGGAAAACGTACAATGGTTGCTTGTTTTCACACAATACTACTACAGTGCGCAGACATAAATAACTGAACCTATACTATGCAAACGAGGACTTATTAATAAACTAAGTACTGTTTCAGATATAAAAAATAAAAAATAGAGTAGTAGTTGAATAAAGAAATCATAGGAGTAATAAATGTATATGCTCTTTTCTTTTCCTTTTTTTTAAATAAAGAAATGGAGGGAAGGGAAATCCTTTTTCTTTTTTTTGATGCAAGAGGGAAGGGAGAAAATTATGGGTCATTTGATATAATGTCGTCGTTTGAATCAATAGATATTTCATACACATTCTTTATTGCATAAAATTATGCAAATTTTGTTAGCTCATAAATTGGTTTGATGGTATAGGCTACAGTTTGGTTTTGGATAATCCTTGTGTGAAGTTCATTTTTAACATATTATTAGAGTCAGAATCATCTATAATCTTGATTTACTGAACATGGGATACTATGTTATATGGTTCACACTTCAAATATCATACCTTAAGAATATTAGAGATATTAGAATCTCATATCTATTGAGAATATGTAAAATAATCTTTGTATATAATTTTGGATCATTATTATATTACGATATGCTATTGCTTTTTGTTATCTTTTATTAGTCGACTGTCTATCAAAAATAATATTTGTACTCCTAAAATAACGATAAGATTTATGTCCACACTATTCCGATATTACGAACTAACTTTTAAAATAATAATTGTTGCATAAATTATACTCTATTCTTTTTCTCATGTGGAAAGAAGAAAAGGACGGGTGGGCTAAGAAAGAAAATGACAAAAAAGAAAAAAGCGTAATTTAGTATGTGGATTACGAGGATATGCCAAAACCCAAAGGTGGTGTTTTTTGGATTATATTTTCGGTATAAACCCAAGAAGAAATTTTTCGACGTGGGGTTTTCATTTTCTATCTCATTTTAGACGTAAGAGGGGATTGCTTTATCTGCTGGACTTTTGCCCAGCCTGATATTTGACCGTTCCACACGCGTGCGCTACACGGCGACGGCGCATGTTAGCATTGCTTCGTTGAATTAAGAAGCTCTCATTTAAAAGACTTTGGAAAGTGATTTGGATAGATTATAGATAAATTCACTAGGAAAAGAATACTTATCTTTTTTTGAAAAAAAAATAAAAATTCTTGATAGAAATGCCCCTTTAGGTTGTTTTCAAAAATCCTTATGAAAAATAATTTTGGAGAAAAGTATTTATAGAAAAGAATTTTGTGTTTATTGGTCATAGATTTTTCAATTTTTTAAAAAATATTTTGTAAGTGAAACAAAATTATTTGGTTTAAAAGGGTCTTAAGACACTTCAACGTTCGATTTTTTTCGCAAAATATTAACCAAACAAGTTGTTTTAGAACCCTTTTTTCATTTTTATAAGTTCTCGTATTCAAACGTATAAATTCGTGGCTTCTATATTAACATGTTGATATTTGGATAATTGAGTTATAATCTTTCATAAACTTCCCGAGTTAAGTTTCATCGGAGAATAAACTTCACTCCCGTATTAAGAAATATTCCAAGTTAATCATTCTTCTTTGTTTCCATAACCTTCATTAACCAACAAATATGTACACTTATCTATCTCTTTCTAAATATGTTTAATGGTCGCTTACTTAATTACCCTCATTGGATATTAACTATATTCAGCAATTGCCCATAAACGGAAAAAGGTTTAAGGGGAAAGAAACATGCCTTAAATATATAAATTTTCTCCTTCTCTCGTCTGAACGAATAGACTAACAAAATGCATGTATTTCGTTTAGAAAAGTTTTGCTAGTAAAGGTCTTTTTTTGGGCAAGTTACACTTCCAATAAAACTAAACGGAGAAAGGAATTATTAGCAATATATTTTCTTTCTTTTTTATGCGCAGTAATCTTTAAAAATCTAGATGAAACAGTAATAAATAAATAAATACAGCCCTTTAATTCATGCCGCCTTAAGTACAGGTCTAATTAGAAGGATATAGGAATGAGTAATGACTTTGTGTTAGCGTAATAGAAGGGCCATGCCACTTACGTGACTTGAATGGTCAGCTTGTTTGGAGGATTGTACGGTATCGTTTTGATATATACGGTGTTTTGATAGATTGTAGTATTATTTTTTATCATTTTATGATGTTATGCACTAATAATACGACGAATAAATTTGTAATATTATAAAGAAAAGTAAGGTATGAGGTAGAATTATTATATAAAAAGGTGGCTAAAGAATAAAATAGGATTATTTAATAATATAGAAAGGTAAGATGACAGAAAAAAGGAAGCAACGCGACCACACCAAATCGGTCGTTTAAAAAAGTGGCACTTTTCGCCGTTACGCAACAACGAATTTAACGATACGATACAATAAAACTTAAGTAACAATCAAAATAAACATTATATTTAAAGTAATAATGCGATACAATACAACGGGTAACAACCATCTAAACAAGTTGTTAATGATATCAAAAGATATAGTTAGTTGCCACTTATATTCGTTATCTTAATATATTCTTCGGTCACATAACAAAGATAGAAAAAACTTATCCATGCTCGATATTTACTATAATTCAATAAATAAATACATAAAACATATCTTTATATGAGTAATTACTTTGCTCTCATCTCAATCTTTGCCATTAACTATGATAAACTAATGTAATTAGATGTAAAACAAGTAAGAGTAAATTTGAGGCGCGGAAGAAGAGAATGCAAACTATCATTCACATGGCTGACCTACTGTGTGTGTGTGTGTTTGTTTGGTTCCAATCAAAGGAAGAGAATGGAAATAGGAAAACAGCTATATATTTCTACGTATTGATGAATGTGACATGGAAGCTACTTAGAGAAATAGACAAGCCAAAGCATACATAATATGGCCTTATCTTGAGAGTGAGAGAAGCCATATTTTGGGTGATTTCGAATCGTGACATTTACTATTACCAACTTTAATTGTTTGCAATTTTTTAATTCGTGATAAAAATTTAAATTTTTTTTCTAAAATCCCTACTTATCTATATTTATAAAAGACAAACATTTATTATAATTATATACATACACAATTAATTGCATCTTCATACATTTTGAAAATTAATGTGTTCATAATCTTTTCTATCACTTCTTCAGTCATGGTATCAGGGACGGAGCAAGCCTTTAGGATACAGATTCGGTTGAATTAAGTAACTTTTGATCAAATTTTATATTTATCTTAAAAAATTATTAAATTATATATAAATTATTAATTTAAAATTCAATAATTTAAAAGAAGTAAAATATTAAATCATAAGTTTTAAATTATGGCTTTCCTCTGCATGGTACTTAAACAATTACTTGAGTCCTCCAAAGAGTAGATTAAACTGAAGCATATAATACTCATGTCATATACTTATAAGTTTGATAATCAACGCATGGTAAGTGATTTTCTATTTTATGTTTCAATTTATGTGACGGTGTTTGGCTTAACAAAAATTTAGGAAGAAAAATTTTGTGTGTAAAACTTATGTTATGCTTTTATTGATTTGATATGTATTCACTAATTGTAGTAACTCCTCTATTTCAATTGAAGTGTTGATATTTGATTTAGCAAGAAATTTAAGAAAAAAATAAAAACCTTTTGTATTAAAAAAGATTACTTAAAAAATGTAGTAGTACCTAGGGCTGTGTATAATTTGGTAAATACCGAATTGCCTTATCGAAACCGAAAATTTTGGTATATAGTTTAAGTTTTAAAAAAAATTAGTATTAGAAATGGTATTTGGTATTTTCATATGAAAATAATGATATCGTACCAAAATACAAAATAATATTACATAATACACATATTATGAAAAATCTAAAAAAAAATTACTTTTCTTTATTCTCTAAGTTCATCAATTAACTCTAATCAAGTACCGAGTCATTTTTAATAATCAAATTTATTCCTTTATGTACAATTTTCTCTTTATGGGTTAATATTTATTCGTTTTGGATAAAAATTTTGTCAACAAACATTTCTAATTTTGTACTTTTGAGTAGTTTAATTAAGAATATTACAATCTATGGCTCTATACACTAGTTAATATTCAAAACGAATAAATCGAAATTACCGAACCGAATAAATTAAAATCGAAAGAAAAAAATTAAATTATACTAAATTTAATTAAGTGCGATACTAGTATAATATTTTAATAAATCAAATACCAAAAATATCAAATTAAATATTTAAATACCGAACTCTACCGACCGACAAACAGTAACACAAATTTGTATTCAAAATGAAAATTTGTGGGCAAGAATGGGGAATGTAGCAGAGGAAAGGAACAGGAGGGGAAGGCACCAATCCCGGAAGAGGCACGTGAAAATATGCATGAGGACCACGAATTATCATGCACGCATGCTTTCGCCTTAGATTTATAACTAAATCACAGCCGTTGAAATTGGGAGTACATGGGGATTGGGCTAATTAGCACGCCCAAATATCCAAAACGAATACAGAGAATTACCGATAAGAGTTGTGTTAAAGTGATAAATACTTCTTTTATTTTTAATTAGAAATTTTAAATTTTAGCATTAGGTATAAAATTGTCTTTGTCAGGAGGCGTTTGATTTTTTAATGTAAAATTTTTTGATGCAAATTTGATTTATAGTCAGTTTGGCCAAGTTTTTTTGGCTAAAAATTGAGGTGCTTGGCCAATGTTTTAGAATAAAAAAAATATTTTTGAGAAGAAGTAGAAGCAGTATTTGAGAAGCAGAAAAATATAGCTTCTCTCAAAAAGCACTTTTCTCATAAGCACATTTGAGAAAAATATATTACGAAATAATTTTTAAAATCATAGTCAAACACTAATTAATTTAAATTTTTTTTAAAATTAATTAGTAAAATACAAATCGATTCAAAAATATATTTTTTAAAAAATTACTTTTAAAAAAATATTTAAATAAACAAATTTTATAAATTTGGCCAAATATATTATTAATCAGACTCTAATATGAATACGAAAATCAAAAAAATAAGGAGTAGGGTCAAGGCAGCAGCGCAGCTTTCTATGGTCCTTTGGAACCTAAAGTCGCCGCATTCCCTGC
Source organism: Nicotiana obtusifolia (assembly GCA_002018475.1). Taxonomy (NCBI): domain Eukaryota; kingdom Viridiplantae; phylum Streptophyta; class Magnoliopsida; order Solanales; family Solanaceae; genus Nicotiana; species Nicotiana obtusifolia. The sequence goes on from MCJB01026376.1 coordinate 100,412, forward strand.
ACTATTATTCCCTTCCCTATTTATACTTTTCACAATCTCCTTCTCCCCAACACCGTTGATTTTCCTACACATGTTGATCATATATACTACTTGTGGGTCCCTCATCGTTTCCTCTTGGATTTAGGCGGTGGATCGATGACGCATTTTGATTTCGTGACGTGGAAATTACGAATGGATTTGAATATTAGTACGGGTAGTTGTAGAGGTATTTTTTTTAGCTTTTCATAAAAACAAAAAATTTCAACCAAACACGAGAATTCCCAAAGCTGATTGATTTTTTATTTCTCTAAAACATCAAATTTACCTCATAAAATCTTAGGAATTTTGTTCGAATATTTACTATTTACTTTTTCTAATTATATATATAATGGATGATTATTTAAGTTAATTCTTCTAAATTTTTCGTGTGTTCTAATATGATAAATTATGTGAGTTTCTTATCTAAAAAACTTATTACCATTTCACTCAAGACAACGGAATGCAAAATTTTTACGATTTTAATGATATAAAATAGATAAATACACCAAATAACAAATTTAATTTTTTTTTATGAGATGGATAATAGTTGGAAAAAATACTTTTATTTAATTAATTATATATTAACTACTAGCATGTCACCGCGAGTTAGAATACCTCAAACAATATCATTTGAACACTTGAGTTTTTGTGAAGAAAGTCAAGTATATAAAGTATGAATTAATTATAAAATATATTTTTGGTAATTATTCGATAAATCATTGAAAATTCCTCATAAGAAAAATGTTCGACTAATCAAGTACAAAAGCAACAATATTATATAATTTGAAACAAATAGACTACTGATTAGTCTGCAATTTAGTCAACAACACGACATAGCAAATGTAGTGTACAATAAGTTTTGGTGAATATTTCAGAAGCCAATAGCTTACGATTCGAAAATGTTTCAATTTTTGTATTGTATGGGGTCGAATTCGACTGCTTGCATAGGTAATATCGATTTCGAATTTGTACGACCGGCGTCGATTGGAGTCACTACTCGATAGGCCGAGATCGAGACATCGAGAGGCGAAGGCCAAGACCGGATCCCATCGGAATGGAGCTCGAAGCCAAGGTGCTCGAGACGAGATCGTTGAGGCCGATTAGGGTAAAACACTCTAGGGTAAAATTATCAGGTTTGCGTAACTGAAGGACCAGAAATCCCGTGATACGTAAATATCTCGGCGGAAATCAGTAAAGACATTGAAGCCATTAATTCTAGTGATATTTTTACCTTGTGGATATGTTTTTTACCTTACATAAGACTCGTTCCCCTCCCTATATAAAGGGGCAGCACCATTGTAAAAGCATCAAACAACGAACGATCAATATACACAAAGCTACAGTCTATTCTACTTACTTTCTCAATCTATTTGCTTCATATTTAATTTTAGAGGATTCTGCCACAGTAAAGCTATTCAATATTTGTGGTTTGCTTTCTTTCTTATTTACTGAATTTAGTCTCTATTTTCATTCATTCTTTATTTGTATCAAATCAAATCACGTATCCTTAAAACCACGTACAAATTTAATTGTTATTCGTAGCTAAATGCAAACATGTATATTAAACAAAATTTAATCAGTTGAATTTTCTATTATTTAGTAATTTGTATTTTCTTTTTCATGATTGGGGTACTGGAGTGCTAGCGTAATTGTCGAATAAATATGATTATAATGATGATTTTATTAAATTTAATAATTTAACAGTGAAAAGAAAAAGAATAATACTAGCAGGCAAAACCATAAGTAGTGTAGTACTACTATTAAGTTAATAATGGTGCTGAGAATGAAAGTAATGCCATTATTGACAACAATAATTTTACCTTAGTCTCATTGCACCAAATATTGAGGCCAATTTAGCATGCTCAATTATTGAAATCTTTAAATTATTAGGGGCCGAAACTCTAGCAAAAAAGTTACGACCAAAGACAAATCTTGTTCTAGAAAAAGGAAAAACAAAAAATGAAAAGTGCACTGAAAACAAATTAAGGAAATTGAACTCAATTACCTAGTCAAACTGTCTCAGACAATAGGACATATTTTTCCTAATAACAAACAAGATTTGCACCGAAAGTAGTAAAAACTAATCCATTCGTCCTCCAAAATAAGTCTTGATTAAACAGGAATATCTCTTTATCCACAAGGGTCTCTGCACGGCAAATATTTATTTGTACTCGGGGATCTGTTTGGTACGAATACAAATAAGGCAAGGGATTAGTAATGTAAGGATTAATAATGCAGGTATTAGTAATATAGGGATTGTAGTGCTGGGATTACTTTTTATGAAATATTTGGTTCATTGTATTAAAAATTAGCTATGCAATGTATAATCTAAGCTTGTGTTTGGTTTAAAACTGTACAAAATCTTCTTTACAATTATACCCTTGAATATTCTTCTTTCTGTATATAAAGAAATTTAGGAAAAGGATTTGAGGGGCGGTTTAGTAATTTTAGGGTCTTATCTAGGTATAGTTAATGCATGGATTAGTAATCCCTTGGTTTCATTTGTATTAGCTAAGCCCTCCTATGAGGTATAAGTAATCCATATATTAGGTATGTATAAATTGAATTGAGCTATCAAATATTGTATTGGACGGATTAAATTTTTATACAGGAATTATTTTACTTAGTATAGCCTACCAAACGACCCCTTAATGTTTATTAAAAAAATTAATTTAATCATAAGAATCAAAATTTAAAGTGACAATATATATTACATAGTTATAATTAAGTGACAAAAGCCTTATTGATTTTCTTAATTTATTTAAGAAATTACACTTAAGGACTTCGAAAATTGACGGTCTTGATTTTTTTATCGCCACTTACCCTATGGGCAAATCTTTACGATTAAAGGTCAAAAATATTGTCCAAGAATAAGTCAGGGGCAACACGTTTTAAACTTGAAGTTTTGTCCATAGGACAAGGGAGATCAAAGAATTAAGAGTGGCAGTTGTCACATAGTAATATCTTAATAGAACTTAAAAACACATCTTACACTAATTTCCTCAAAAAGATTATTATAGGGATTAGTGGAAAGAAAAATACTTCGCGTTTGTTGTTATAGTTGAGTATTTTTTACTTATTGAAGATTTCAATATAGAATATACTTAATTGAAAGATTTCAATATAGACTAAAATGGATCTACAATTGTGAAGGGAGTTTATAAAAGAAGGTGCAAGTATTCAATGAAATAATTAGGATATACACAAGCTATTTCGAAAACCATCATCACCTATCTTGCCACATGGTAATATCTTAGTGGAGCTTGAAGACCCCTCTTTATAAATAAAAAAATCCTCAAAATAATATTACATAAATAGAAAGAATTATTCTTGACAAGTATATTAGGAAACTAAAAAGGTCCATATACAAATTTACATCACCTAATATTCGTTTGTAAACTGGATTTCATCCCAAGGGGTCGTTTGATACGTGCACTAAGTTATTTCGGGATAATAATTTCAAGATTATAATTTTTGAAATAATTTATCCTACATGGGAGGTGAAATAAAATAATCTCAAATTTGATGGGATAATATGGGATATCCAGTATTAAGTTTGCGCTTAATTTATACCATAGTTAATTGATGGTATAAATTTATTCACCATCAACTAAACATGATAGAAATTTAATTTCTTACCTTATCCCACCTTATTCCGTGTACCAAACGACCCCTAAGTTCCTACCCGCAACACTTTGACACTCCTAATCAAAGATCATTAGTAACCGTAATTTGCAGGCCAAATTTCTTTAACAAAGGTTGTCAAATACGAAAACCTCTAACAACCAAACCTTTTACTAAAAGGTTAAAAAACATGAGAAAATTTTGATACTTGACTTTATTTTTTCACTCACAAATTATATACTAGTATTATATTCTCAATCACTTTGATTGAAAGATGGTACCCCGTACCCCACCTGTTATCAGTAGATAGAAGTACATAAAGATTGAGTCTTTTGCAGCAAAAATAAAAAGACCGAATAATCTAGTAGACCCTTTTACTTGTTTTACTTTGTCATATCGATTTTTGTACTTAGTGAAATTTCATTTAGATACTTTTACTTGATCAAAATCTATATTTTAAACTCCTCTTGACTGAACATGTGTGGCAACTTGACAGTTTGGACAAAATGTGTGCAATGCACGCGTATAATGAACGTGAATTCATAAATTTAAATTGAAAAGGAGACCAAAATTAAAAAAAAAAAAAAAAAAAAAGGAAAAAGATAGAAATATTTGCACGTCATTCCCCTTCTTTTCCGCTGATGTCTCCACCCCAAAATTCCTCGCCGGAAATCTCATCGGAAAAGTTCACCTTCGTCAAATCTAACACCACACCGGTAACCTTTTACTTGTTATCTTCTATCCATTGACTCATAAATGATAAAAGAAAACTTTCACCGCCTGAGGCAGTTGTTACACCACCAGCGGAGTAGATCGGAAAGGGTCACCGACAATACATCGCCTCCAACTCCTCTCCACTGTTCTTACTTCTCTCTTCTTTCATCACTTTCTCGTCTACTGAAACAAACCCCAAATAAAAAGTATCCATTTTCGTACCCCAAAAATTTCACTGAATCAAGAAGCACTCGTTAGGAATCACCAGTGATCACCAATCAAAGGGACCGAGGAGAGAAACCTCCACTTCGGATTTCATCTCTCACAAACCATCTGCACAAAATTATAAGTCTTCTTCTCCAGGATTTTCACTTCGATTCAATTAATTTTTTCCAAGTTTATGTTTAAAATTATCTATAAAGATTATATATTTTTTATATTTTGGTTACAGAAAGCTGAAAAGGATTTAGAATTTTGGTTGCTGAAAAGGGAGAAAAGACATAATTTTTTTATTGTTTTTAACCATTGAACAATCCCCCAAAATTTTCAAGTGTGAAGATGAAGTGTGGCTTTGTTTTTGTTAGGAAGGGGAACTTGTTGCCTTTGTTTTTACTTTTTTTGATGTGGTATTAATTATCTGACATTATGATGTCATGTATTTCAGAGCGAGTGAGGAATACGCAGTGCCAGAAGGGTTTAAAATTTAGGTTTTGATCATGTAAAAGTGTCTAGATGAACCTTCAAGAAATATAAGGACCGAGATGACAAAATAAAACAAGTAAAGAGATCTATTAGACTATTCTGCCAAAATAAAAAGAAGATTTATAGGAAGAAGAAAAAAAAACAATAACAAAAAGGTAATTATTAGTCCAGCTTGCTGGCTAAATCAACTAATCATATGGTGAAGGAGGGTCCTCATTCTCTTTTTCTTTGACCTTAGATTGCTTCTATTAAAGCAAAAGCACTTTCTTAAAGTGTGAGATACGTATCAAGAAAACAAAAAAGGAACTCAAAAAAGTGAGAGTGGGTAATGAATATCGCTATCTGAGAATATCTTATACTACTATTTCATACTATAAGGAAAAATAAAATGCATAATATTTGTCAATCTTTTAATAATTTAAGATTGTTGAATGATGAAAAAAGATTGTTGACTATTGTCCATCTTATCTTGCTATAATTGATTATACCGAATGCAAAATCATCAGTCTACATACGTATGGCTGCATAATTTTTTTGGTTACTATTCATTAATTATTTTTTTACTAGAATTTCATATCTGAAAGTATAATGCTTAGAAAATTTTGGTGTTTCAGTTGATTGACTACCTGAGTTTATACTTTATTAGCAACGATTCGATTCCTCACCTTATAATCCCCGTTTTCTCTTCCCAAACCTTCTACATATGATACTGTGTGCGCGCGTGTTTGTTTGGTTCTCAATATCAAAGCAAGAGAATGGAAATAGGAAAACAGCTATATATTTCTAAGTATTGATGAATGTGACATGGAAGCTACTTAGAGAAATAGACAAGCCAAAGCATACATAATATGGCCTTATCTTGATAGTTTAGTTGATTGACTACCTGAGTTTACACTTTGTTAGCGACGATTCGATTCCTCACCTTATAATTCCGTTTTCTCTTCCCAAACCTTCTATATATAATATACTTTTTTGTTTTTTGTTTTTTAAGGGAAGGTTTAATGCTTTTTTCTATTTTTCTTCTCTTTTTTCTCCACTCTTCTCTTTTTAATGAAACATGTTAATGAGAAAATCAACTAAGTGGACTCAGCACAAAACAAAAGAAGATCTATAAAGAAAAGGATTTGTTATTGGATATGCACTCCATAGATTAGTCAACTAAGTGCTTGAACTTTATGGCACAAGCAAATGATTAAGACCATCATTATAGAAATAATAAAATTTATTAAGTTAATCAACAAAGTTTTAAACGAAAAAAAAAAGAGAAAAGAAAAATACCATAATAGATTGATAAAATAAAGTGCTATATATACTCCATTGGCATGGGGTAAAATAAAATTGGGGGTCCACAAGTGATGATTGAAAGTGAAATTACTATCAAAAATTGGAATTGGGCGTGCTATGAGGGGAACACAAGAACAGTATAAAGTGTAGGGAAATGAGGAAACATTTCTTGTTTTTGTTCTCTGTTTGATGTTCATTTTGTCCCTCTCAAACTGAACTCTCCTTTTGTTCTCTATATATGCATCTTCATTTTGGTCCTTTTCTTGTTGTGGGGCTTAATTTAATTCCTAAAGATACATGTAAAGTGTATGTAAAGGAGAATATTATATATATATATATATACACACAATACGCGATACAATATTTTTATTTTGTATACATATACTAAATATACATATTTTATATATTTTTTGGCTAGTAATTGCATCAATCTTGGTTTATCGACCAATATTATAATTTGCCTTATGTAAATTGCAACGGAGGATAGTTTACTCCTCGTTTGATACGAACACAAGTAATACAAGAATTAATAATGCAGGAATTAATAATACAGGTATTAGTAATGCAGGGATTAAAAATTAGCTTGTGTTTGATTTAAAACTGTACAAAATCTTTTTTACAATTATACCCTTGAATATTCTTTTTTCTGTATATAAAGAAATTTAGGAAAAGGGTTTGAGGGGCGATTTAGTAATTTTAGGGTCTTATCCAGGTATAGTTAATGCAGGGATTAGTAATCACTTGGTTTCTTTGGTATTAGCTAAGTCCTCCTATGAGGTATAAGTAATCCATGTATTATGTATGCATAAATTGAATTGAACAATCACACATTATATTAAGCGGATTAAATTTTTATACATAAATTATTTTATTTAGTACCGTCTACCAAACCACGCTTAATAAGCTCTGTGTCTTCCGTGAAGGATTTGAACCCATCAGTAACGTCACATTCCCTTTTCCTTTCCACCCTCCCTCTCCCTTTATATGTAATAAAACTTAAAAAATGTATGTAAAATCGAGGTACCTAATCACTTTTTAATAGAATACATTAACATTTTGAATATATTGAGAGAGTAGTGAACTATTTTATATTAAATATGGAATTAAATTTCAATGTAATTTTGTTGTAATAGCAATATCTTCAAGAGTTATTACTATTATATAGGACCTCATTTAGTGATTCAATTTGACATTGGATGATAACGTTTTCTTAGCATACCGATATACCCTTCGGCAGAAGCAATTTTTGGAATGAATTATTATAAATATGGATTTATTTTGTGTATCTCAGTAAAAATCTCTACTTATTCTAAGATATCTTTCCCAAATATCTCTACTGCTTCGAGAGAAATTCAAAAATAGCCAGATATACAAGTGGTTATTGAAAAATAGCCATAGTTTCAAAAAATAATTGAAATTTAGTCAGTTTTCGTGTAAATATAAATCTGAACAAAAATATTATTCAAAATCCGAAAAATATTCCAGCATAATATACTGGAGTTCGAATTTTTTACAATGTGAACTTCCAGCATATTATGCTGGAATTGAAATTCGAACTTCCAGCATAATTGAAATTCGAACCCCAGTATATTATGCTGGAAGTTCATACACAAGTGCACCAATCTCCAGTATATTATGCCGGAATTTTCCGTGTTGCAGCAAAATAGTAGCTATTTTAACGCTGGCTATTTTTCAATTACCAGTTCGAAAACTGACTAGCCCATGCTATTTTCACGTTAAAATCTTGAGAAGCTATTAAGCCTAGATGGTCAAAGTATTCAAAGAAATCAATATTTGGATTTGGATCTTACTAATTGTACGGGCCTCCATTACTCCCAGGTGCAATGAGATTGGGTAAAATTTATTTATAGTTACTCGGGTCAAACTTATACCACCTGGTAACCTAAAATTACAACATATATTTTATAGCCCAAAAGTAATTCTAGTGGCTAGCTACCGAATTATACATATGACCCACAAGCACAAACACAGGTTCACTCGAGAAATGATTTTCGGCACAAAATAGTTTAGCCGGAAAACTTTACTGGTCGCAGCAGTGGGCGAAAAATTCACAGTCGCCAGAAAAACTATATACCCGCCAGATCTGCCGAAATCCAAATAGCAAGCAAACCATCTTTTAGATCTAGATTTTCTTAATATCAAAAGCCTCAAAAACAGTAAATAAAAGAGAAGAAAGAGTCGTTGGATTTAATGGAGGGTCACCGGTGTTTGAGTTTCAAAAGCTCTTCCTCCTATTGTAGGAGGAAGTTGTATTCTCCTACCACGTCTTTTTCTAGGTTTTGTAAAAATATACTAGTTGGATACTTACAGTATCATGTGTTGCAAGAACATCATATTGTGTAAATCGAGGGATTACGCGCTTTCAAAATCCTATTTTGGCTATTACCTTCTCCATTACCATGTTCTCATACGCAAGAATACCCCCGTTAGCCGTCTTTTGTAGCAAATTCTATTTGTTCTTCGCCGCTACTATACCAAATGCGCTCCACGGATGGATTAGTTGAGTGACTAGACTGATACACTAAACGAGATCATAAGAGTTCTTTCTTCATTCAAGGAAGGGTTCCAAACCTTTTATAAAGAAGGGGTATTCCTCTTAGGCGATGTCTGAATCTCAATCTATCTCTTTCTAATTTCAGTTCTTTCCGTGGTGGAAAGAGTGCCATTTGATGAGTAACTGAGAACAAAGAAGAGGGATATAGAAAGAATGAAGTAATAAAAGAGGAAGTCATTGCTAGTAGTAACGACGCCCTGCAAGAGATTATCGGGGATCTCGGTACCAGGGAGCGCGGGAACAAGAAACTCCAGTAAATAAAAGAAAGATAATAGGAGTCATATCAATAACCGAGGGCCCTAATTTCTCCCTTTTTATAATGGTTCTAGTGGCTACATTTATGTTAAGTTTGGTCGATCGGGCCGTTGTACCTTTTGATTATGGTATGGTATTGTCAGATCCCAACATAGAGTTACTTTATTTGTTTGCCATATCTTTGCTCGGTGTTTGTGGAATTATTATAGCAGGGGTGGTCTAGTAATTAGGGGGCGGCCGTTCGGTTGCCTATGATACTAGGACCAATTGGTTTTAAATGGTTTTGTGCCGCAGGTGTTGAACGATCTACTCCCGTGAAGCGAATGAAGGGAAGATTTGAGCTTCCGGGGGAGCTTACACTTACTCTCAGCCTCTTTGATTGGTTGTCGGGTGGGCTAAGCCCTCTACTTAAGATTCAATTCATAAGGCTAATTTTATATTGTCACGAGGCTTTGGTTAGACCAACTACTATAGGCTAGGTACTTCTAGCTTCTATACTAACCATAGGAGTACTCCGGGATATAAACTAGGACAACAAAAGTGGAGCACACAACAATGCCGCCTGTTTTCATTTCGTGGAGGTCCCCGACAGAGGAAAGGGTTGTAGATGATGGCGCGTTCTGCTTCTTATAACGAGAGGGGCGTCGAAATCCTTTCTATTGGTTCTTGCGAGGCAACTAGTATGATGATGAAAGGCGGGCCGCTTTTTCGGGACCTATTCTCTTAATAGGCGGCAAATCCCCTCTCAATAATACGTGTTTATCAACTACCCGCTTACTACAAGAATGTATCATGATGATAACAAAGCAGTCTTGTAAATGCACAAGTTTCCTGTCTTCTTTGGGTCCTCAATAGAACTCAAAACATGAGCAGTATGACACCTTTGGAGTTTTGATTTATGATGCCAATATTGTAGATGCCATCTTCTCAATTCTATATGTAGCTTCTATACCTTAACCAATGAGGTTCACATTAATTCAAGGTTATTGGCAAATCTATTACAACCTACTAGAAACTAAAGAAATAAAGAGGAATTGTATAAGGTTGTTACTATACAATTTACATGCAATAGACTGTCACAATACAAAAATAGACTGTCATTATGCAAAAAAATATACCAAATAGACTGTCACTATACAAAATATATACAAATAGACTGTCACTATACAAAAATATACTAAATATACTGCCAATATACATTTTATATATGATAGACTGCCACTATACAAAATATATACAAAATAGACTGTTACTATACAGAATATATACTAAATAGACTGTCACTAAACAAAAAATATACAAAATAGACTGTCACTATACAAAGAACTATACAAAATAGTCTGTCACAATATAAAATAGACCGTCACTATATAAAATAATACAAAATATATATTTCGGGCTATTAGATGTAATATGTATGGGACGGAGGGCCATCTCATGTCAATGAAAAAAAATATGGGCTATTAAAATTATGAGGGACTATAAAGGGTATTTTCTCAATGGGATTGCTTAGATGGCCCAAGAAGTTATATTCATTAATAGTAGGCCTATTCTGTTTTAGGTGGCCCATTCTGATTGAGCACATTCTCATTTGAAAAATTAACCTAAATAACGACTCAACCAATTGCTTGAACTAAAAATAGGCGATGAACTTAAAATATATTTATAATATATATATATAATATGTATATATTGTATATAATTAGTATACAATTTATGTATATTGACTCAAAAAATTAACAGTAAATTCAGCTGGCTATTTGCTTAAAGACCCCTTCTCATTTGCCTAACAAGACTGTACGGATCGGGGAGGAAATTCTCAAAGAAGTTGGTTTTCGTGCCTTTAACATTAAAGCAAAATTTGGATTTAAGTTTTACAAGCCGATAAAAGTAAAGAATTTTTACACCATCAGAATTTACATGTAAGAAATTTTATAAGCGATATAATTGTATATGTATATAACTTGAACTCGTAATTTTTCTTCTTTCTTGTTTACTCAAAAAACTTGCAGAAAGATCATTTTCCTTTTGGTGTATGCAACGGTAGTACTTAATGATTAATCCAGAGAATGAGAGAATTGAAAATGGAAACAAATTTTACTATTACTACTGTGGAAGCAATTACACTATCAATTGGTTACTGGGTTTCTTTCAAGAATACTCCATATTCCTCAATGGGCCCCGATAAATATTTTAATGTCTAAAATGGACCCCACCAAAATCCAGGTGAAAATGAAAGCTGCAAAGAAAAACAATACTACTACTTGAAATAATAAATAATAGCATGAGTCGCACTCCATAGTAAATCAAAAATGTATACAATGGAATTCGAAAAATTATTAGGATGTCACACCTAGATTTCCACCTCAGACTTAAGGAATTTTTGAATCGTCTTTGCTACTTTGCTATAATTTTTAGTTATATCACGGGAATTCAATAGTTTATATATAATAATAGAATATTATTTTTATTCTACTTGCATAATAAAATTTTTCATCGGACGTAAAAAAAACGTTAGGTAATTTCTCATATCTGCTTAGGTTAGCGCACACACTGGTATAAACGAATAAATGATGCATAAGTTTAAAATCCGCTTTCAGAGCTTATTCTTTATCAACTACAAATAGTACCAAGGAAAAGATAAGGCTTCTCCCAAATCGACAGGGGGAGAAGAAGAAAGTCTCTTCCCAGCTAAGTCCTATGCTGAGTAGGAAGACTGACCTCTCTCCTTAGTAGTCTACAGAGTGAAAGCTAAAGGACGAAACTGAGAATCTGTGATCGATCCGAAGAACCACTCCCAGATACGATTCTGCTCCCTCTTCGTACTACCATGAGATTCTTGCCCGGCTTTCTTTCGGCTTAAGGGAATTAAAAGAGCTACACATTTTATTTGAAATTTGGTAAATGATGCATCTACCTCCCATGTGAGGATTGAATTTTTTATAATCAGAAAAAAGAATTAGTAGAGAGAAAAATACAAGAATTCCCGTTTAATCCGGACTCATAACATGCTTCCATGCTTATTATTTCTGTTCTCTCTCTCTCTCTCAATGATCAGAGAATCAAAAATAGCCCATGTCTTTCTATTTCTTGATAGGTTTCTTTTAACAAGTAGACTAGTATTTGGTATTTTATTCCTTTTAAATAAGAGGGTAATCATAAGAAGTGTACTATTTATTTCTGGAGTTAGTAGTTAAGTTTTTTCGAATCTTTGTTTGGTTTGGTTTACAAGTTCGAGAATTTTGACCCACACTTCTTTAGTTCTGACACTATCGTAATGACTACAGATCTTAAAGATTTTTGCAGATATGAACCATGGCAATATTCATTTTTTTAAAAGAAAAAGGATACTCCTAATATTGCATGTATCTTCGATAGATGTGATCTGCAAATAATTTTGGTAATTACTAATGTTTGTGACAATAAATGGTAGCTTTGGTTTTCGTAGTTTAGCTCTATATACAGTCAATAGTTTGATTACTTAATTGCGCCAAGAGATATGACTTCTTTGTATCCTTTTGTTTCTAATTCAGGAATAGTCGGTGAGTATTATCATAGTTGATGATAATCAAATCTACTTTTGTTTCTTTTGCGAAAGAAGTCACAGGTTCGAACAGTGAAAACAACTAATAATGATTGCGGAACTGAAGAAGAGCTTCTTGACGTAAAAGACTTGTTTGTTGGCAGATGCCGTTGACTAAGACTAAGATCTTGCTGATGAGGCCTTGCTGCTTCTGCCTCTCCCAACGGTAGAATAAACTGTCTACATTATACGACTTGAGATATGACCTTTTTTCAGGTCTCGCATAAAAGCAAAATACTTATCCTTTTTTTATGTACAAATAATAAACAATGACACTTCCATGTTAGTATTCCAATAGAGAAGCTAAGAACATTATGTAACTTCTTTTTATTTTATTTAAGTGTTGGCATAGTGTTATCAATACTTATTCTAGTGACATATAACAAGTATCCGATAAAATAGTCAAGAATTTAAGATATATGCAAACTGTTTAAAACATCACATATAAATTAAAAAAGAGTTATTATCTTAATATTTTTATATAAATAATGTAAAAAATATAATGTATATAGGCGAGGGAGTAGATGTAGCCAAGTGAAAATAATTTTTCCCCCTATTCTTGGTGAAAATATTTTGTGCTCCACTGTTTTACTAATGTTTTATCAAAGGCAAAATACAACGATGACTGCAAATACAAAATAAAATGAAAATCTCTAAGCTCTGTGTATAGCTAGCATGATCACTAAAATCACTAAATGATTATATAATAGGCTATTATTAACTAGTTGTATCTATCTTGCATAGCAGCAATATTGGTGAATCAATCATTTTCAATCATTTGGATCCCTTAAAAGAATTAGAAATAATATTGTAAAAATGATTGAAGATTGAGACTAATTAAAGTTTGAACATCCTACCCACCAAGCCTGTTGGTTATTAAACAATTGAATTATCGCTATTGTCACAATAAAGGTCGTTTAGTTGCATCATTATGTCCCTTAATCACGTCAATGAGTCACTTAAAGCCATTCTTAATTATATTCTTAACTGTTAACTGTATTACTCTAATTGTTTGATAAATGGACATTGGCCTAACTCAATCCCAAAAGCTAGCTTATGAGATGAGGATTGCCTAAGACCATATAAGGAAACCAAAGACCTCAAATCCCACGGATGTGGGATAACTCAACACACCCCCTCACGCTCAGGCATGCACTCTGGAGCATGGACAACATAAATGGGGGCCCAACATCGGTAACAATAATTGGGACGGGCCTGGCTCTGATACCATGATAAATGGACCTTGAGCCTAACTCAACCCCAAAAACTAACTTTTGGGATTGAGTTAGGTCCAAGGTCCATTTATCATTGTTTACCCCCTCCCCCCCCTCTTATTTTATTTTTTTTTTGGTTAAAAGAAAATAGTGGGAAAAGAAAAAAGTTGAAGTACGTAGTAGGAAGAAAAGAGGAATTAAGAAACAAGAAAAGGAAATGGTAATATAATCCTCTATAGTACAATTATTTTTGTAGCCTTTGCCACTTGAGGTTATTTAACTTCCCCTATATGTATATTTTTTTTATCTTAGCAGTAGTATTTTGGTAGGAAAAAAATAAAGTAACATGCAGAGTGTTCAATCAAATGACAAATTAAACTCTTACATAAACAACACGAAAAAATAAATTTAACAAGCCATATTATTCATACTCTTTTAAAGACGTCTGCGCAAATGAATGCTGTGGGCTGTGCTGCATGCTCGTAGATTATGGGAACTAATTAATATATCTAGGGAACAAGCAACTTATTATAATTGTGTATAATCGTGTATAATCAATGTATTGTCTATGTATATTAGGGAGACTATTTTTCTTAGCTTCACATACTGGAAAAATAATTCATATGCTTCAACAAAGATCCAACAATTTTATTGTAGGCATATTTTTCTCTTAGTGAAAGTCTCGTTCATAAAGTCCTATACTCGAAAATTAAACAATGAATTCGACCGATTATCTGTGTAAGGTTCATTTAGCATGTTGCTGAACCTGGATGTAAGAAGGATGTTACATCAAATTGACAATGATTCAAGCCTGGATTTTAATTCCAATGTACTATCCAGTGAGGATTATTTGAGGTCGCCAACGCTAAAAGATAATGTTAATTTGCCAATTTGCATCGTGTCGTCTGACAAAAAATATTTGACAATTTACATGGATCCGTTATTTCGTTTGACATACCATGCCAATAACTTCAAATACATATCATGATATTTTCAAGACGTACAAGGCGCTCCTAGCCTTCCAACAAGAAAATCGATAATTTGTTTTTCATGTTCACTAAACAGACGTTTGCTCGGTTAAAGCTATGGTTAGATATAATTGTTTTGAGTCAGCAAACATCATATTGATCTTTACTCTTTTGATAACGATGATATCTCGATTCCTATTGGTCGATCTGCCATCTAGAATAAATTTTTATTTACCTTCAAAATCGGGTAATATGCGGTTTTGAAGATACATGTTCTAACTTGATATAAAAACGAGAAATCAGACTAAAATTGAAATTAATGATAAAAGATAAAGGGAATCCACACAAGTTAAGCATTTTTTGCCTTGACGGTTGATCGCCCTCGGGCCAAAAAATATTGTAATCGGTGCCGGAACAGAGTGATGGGATAATAATAACTAAAAAGAACAATATATTGCTTTAGGATGCCAATTACAATGTATTTTATAAATAATCATCCCCCCTTTATACAGTAGAGGAATTCCACTTTAGGTACAATTCTGTATAAGGTAAAAAATCTCCTTATTTGCTAATTAATCGGTTTCGTTGATACGTGTCGAGATTCCAGCCGTGATATCCGACCGGTCACGGATATTTCAGCCTTCTGTTATTTTGATTTGATAATGTTTCTCGAGCTAATTTGGAATCGGTGTCAGTCTCGAGCTAATCCAGGGCCGATCTTCAATCTATTATGTTTCATCCTCGGTCTGTTATGCAATAGGCGAGTTCGATTTCTACCGTGTACAGATAATCCCCTCGTTTTTCGAAGAGTAAACGACAAGAAGCGATACGAGCCTCAGATTCTCACTATACGAGCTTCTGATTCTCACTCTGATAAATGACGACAAATTCATGATGTAAGTGATGAGAATAGTAGAAATATCCCGTCGGTGCATTCTTCAAAGCATTAAATGTATATTAATTAACGGTCTGCCACTTCAGGATGCGAACCGCCGTTTTAAAAAAAACTATAATTTCCCTTTTCATCCATTCATTAGAACTTTTACATTCAAATATTTGCACATGTATTTTAAGAAAACTTTATCACTCTCATCTCCAAAGCTCTTCTCTTTTGGTTTTCTGAAAGCCTTTATAAATTATCTGCTAATTACACCTCCTTCTTATCAGCACCTTCTTTTCTCCTCTATCTAGAAGCAATGGCAAAGACTTCAAAATCCGTTCCTTATAAAGAAACCCCCTCTTCCTCGTTACCGACTAAGAACGTTTTGCCTGTTGGTATTGAGGAACCGACACCGGATTCCCTTCTAAAGATGTTCGTCCCTACGGGGTGTCCACCCGGAGCCGATTTCAAGGTTGAGAAAACCTCCTCGGTACCGGGCTGGTACGAACCGGTTTCGAGATACATATGTTCGTTCACCAACAATTTTCTCGATCAGGTCAAGGAAAACTGCGACTGGGTCGGTAAGCACGTAGTGGTTCCTACGCCCGAGGAAGCAATCACCACCTACGTGAAGGATTTTTTTAGGTGTTTACACTTTTTCCTTCACGTTGGGCCCTTTGAATCCGGTAATCATCGACTTTTGTAGAAGGTACGAGGTGACCCTAGGCCAAATTCATCCCTCATTCTGGAGGATAGTCATCCTCCTACGCTTTTTTGTAAACAAGATCGAGGGGTACCCCTTCACCATCGATCACCTCATATGTCTATATTGTCCCCGACTCTATTGGGGGGGCTAATAGAACTTGTCCGTCGGGCCAGTAAGGCCCCATTCTTGAGCATCGACGAGGATCGGGACCGAGGCTGGTTGAGCCCATTTGTTCGAGTGAAGACCTCAGACTTAATCCCGACTGAGGACATGCCATTTCCTGAAAAATGGAACATGAAGCGTAAGTATAATCTTGCCTTTAGGAATTTGATTATCATTTCTCTTGTGCCCTTATTCTTATCGATTGTTTGTGATGCAGCTGTGCTCGGATGCCGGATGCAATTCCTCGACTCAAGGAGTAGGTTGAGGGCATGTCGCAAAAACCCTATTCCGAGCGTGCGTGGTGTGAACTTTCGAAGGGCCGATGGGAAACCCGTTCTCATGGTGAGATTTTTTCTTTAAGTTACATCCGCGCTTATTTTCTCGCCGTCGATTTCTAACTTGTTTTACTTTTCTTTTGAAGGATTATCAAAATATATTGAATTGAGGCCTCCATCCGTTGATGATGATATTTACATTAAGCTCCCTGCTTCAAAGAAAGATAAACAGAAGAAAAGGAAAAAGGGCTCCGAGTTCTACGGGCCCAGAGAAGAAGAGGCCAAAGAAATGATTGGCGTGTAAGCCCAAGGGAAGTGCCAGCGGTCGAGCATTGTCCCCGGACTCACTCCATCGATTGAGGGATGAATCCGAGGGAGAAGGAGAAGACTTCGATCTAGTGGCCAATACGCCGTCATAGCTCGAAGGGCAAGGGGCCTCTATACCAGGCGTAGGTGAAGTAGATTTACATCATGTCGGGGAAGCCGAGGTGAAGGCAGGAGCTGAGGCTTTCTGTGATACGAGGAAAGTGCCGCAAGAAGCACTTGGTTCGATAGAGATTGTCGAATCGCCCTCGTTCACAGAATCAATGTTTAATGAGGCCCAAGTAGCAAAAGAACGCCCCATTGAGGAAGCCCATAGATCGAAAGACCCTTTCCATTGTTTTTTCGATGGTCTGGATTCGACAGCCACAGAGAACAATATTGGATTTCGCAATTTAGAGATGCCGAGGAAGAGCTCACGCTCTAAAACAAGCGGGCCTTCCTCGAGCCCTAAATTGATCGATCGATTCCCTGCCCCGAGTGCATATCCTGATCCGAAAAGCACCGTTGTCTTTTCCCTTCCTGAGGATGCCCGAGTTCTTTCCGCTCCCGTAGGGGTAGACATCTATCTTTGGTGCTTGGTGACCAAAGAGGATCAGGCCAAAATGAATAGAAATGCCCTGCCTGTTCAACGAAGCTCAACAAGCGTTGAATCGGGTAACTTTAGATGTCCCTTTATTATGTACTTAGATTTTGTCGTAGCTAATCGTAACATTTTCCTTTGTGCTTGCAGGGCTAAGTACTTCATCACGAGGCTTTTCTCTGATATCGAGAAGATTTCAAACGCCATGAGGCCTAGACTCGGGAGCTCACTAAGAAGAAACACACCTTTAAATATCTTAGCGAACAGCTCGAAGGGGAGGCTAAGAGCCTCCGTGCCGAGCTGGAGGTTGCTCGGAAGGATCATGCCTATTTGCTCGAGCTGGTAAAAGTTTTCGAAGTAAGTGATGATGAATTTGATTCGGTGACTGATGGTCAAAATCCGCAGGTCCAGCAAAAACTCGATCGTATTGATCAGCTTCGAGCTGAGATGGATGTAGTCAATGCTGAGACCGATGAATGGAGAGGCAAGATGGATTGTCTGACCTCAGAAAAAGAGGCAGTTCGAGCACAACTAGCTTTAGTCAAAATCCAGCTAAGAACGGCAAAGGAAAGGGCCGAGATCCAGACCAAAAGGGTCGTGGAGCTTCAACCTCGGGTAAGTTCGGTCATCTCAGATCGAGATAATCTGGCGAAGGAGCTTAAAACGGCCAAGTCAGAAGTCGCCGTGTTCAATGCCAAAGCTGATGAAACGGTGGCCCTGTACAAGGCTGATACCAGAGCGACTCAAAACCAATCAAAAAATATAGTCAAGTATATGAAGAGTCAATCTCGTAGGCAGGCCCTTGAGGAAGTCCACACGCTCGAGGTTTTGACTTATCTACGGATGCCAAGGTGTTTGAAGCCGAGGCCAGGAAATTGGCCTATCTCGAAGAGGATGATTCTGAAAGATCAGTAAGGTTTGAGGAATGAGAAGACCGTGGAAATCCCGATGACAAGGCGGGCTCTGGTCAAGATTAGGTTGCTTCTGTTCGATTTTATTCCTTTCTGTATTTAATATTGTATGTCAATGGATGCTAGGACTTTGAAAAAATTTGTATCGGGGCTATTCAGCTCTTGTAAAAAGAATTTTTGATATATATACGAGGCTTTTTTCTCTTTCACGGCTTTTGAATTTTTCCTTTGTTTTTTTATTTGTATTCGCAAAAATCGAAATGCCTTAGCATGAAATAGTTAGGTAGTGTTCAAGTGTTCGAACAAACCTTGCCTTTAACATTATTTTGTTTTGAGACATCGTGGGGATTCGATGTTACCGAAAACTTTTTCCCGAAGTAGTTTAGGTATATATTTTGCCGAGGGTAGCCTTTAGAACAAGTTAAGAAATTTCAAGGCCTTGTTTATTCTTTTACGGGCTTCGGACATCTCCGAGTCGTGTTTATGTGGTCGTAGTCTTCATAGTTTGGGTGTTGTCCCGTGTTAATATCATTATCCCGAGTTATCCGGGTTTGCCTAAGATGGCAGTCCCCGAGTGGGGGTGCCTTAGCCTATAAAGTTCGGGGGTTGCCCAATAGGTCTTACACCCCGAGGTCTAATTGCTTGGACTGTTCGATTTTGTTTTTCGGACAGCAGTCCCCAAGTGAGAGAGTGATTATTCGAACTCAGGTTAAGGCGGCCCTTGGGATCGTTTCCTTTAGGGGATCGGAAGTAGGGAATTCCTTGAGAAATGTAAAGGAAAAAGTTTTTAAAAGACAAGACGTTTGCAACGAAGTGACTTCTCTTTATTATTGTGCATAATAGTAATGTATGTGTCCATGCTTTGTGTTAGGATTCGAGTAGTCTATGTGAGCACGGTTCATTTGACAGTTTGGCCCTTACATTGAATCCTATCGATCGAGACCCTTCAATCCTAAAGTCTCTTTCCATTCTAAAGTCGATATAAGAGGATGGTGCCCCCAACGTCCGGGGTTGATTGAAGAGAGGCCTCGAATGCTGTTGTGATCATCGTCACCGGCTCGTTACCTGACTTCGATTCTAAGTTAGCATGATTAACTTGTTGCCTCATTCAAAACCTTGCCGTAAAACCCACTTAGGATAAAATCGGTTCACGAAAAAAAGAGTGCAACGCGAGCTTTCAGAACTAACATCTCATATCGTCCCTTGTTGGCTACCTACAAGCGTTAGTTTAAAATGTAAATAAAAGAAAGAATGGGTTCGTACCTTAGCAGTAATATCGCTTAAACTGAGTTATATTCCAGTTGTTCGGTAGTTATTCACCGTTCATCGTTCTGAGCTTGTACAATCCTTTTTCGGTAATTTTGACGATATGATACGGTCCTTCCCAGTTTTGTCCCAAATTTCCCACGTTCGGGTTCCAGGTGGTTAGTGTGATCTTTCTTGGCACTAAGTCCCCGACGTTGAAGTAGCGAAGGTTGGCCCTTCTGTTGTAACATCTCTCGATCCGTTGCTTTTGGGTAGCCAACGGAACAAGGGCAGATTCGCTCCTTTTATCCAACAGTTCCAAGCTCGTATTCATTGCCTCGTCATTTGATTCCTTTGTTGCATACCAGAATCTGATACTTGGCTCTTCGACTTCGACCGGCATTAGAGCTTCAGCGCCGTAAACTAATGAGAATGGGGTGGCCCGGTACTGGACTTTGAGGTCGTACGGTATGCCCATATGACTTCGAGTAGGATTTCCTTCCACCTTCTTTGGGAGTTGGTTAACCTCTTTTTGAGGTTCTGGAGTATGGTTTTGTTGGTCGATTCGGCTTGTCCGTTCCCACTAGGGTGATAAGGTGTTGACAGGATCCGTCTGATCTTATGATCTTCATGAAACTTGGTCACATTGCTGCCAATAATTCATCTTTTGTTGTCACATACGATTTTGGATGGCACTCCGAATCGACATACGATGTGGTCCCAAATGAAGTCGATGACCTCCTTTTCCCTGACCTTCTCATATGCCTGGGCTTCCACCCACTTAGAAAAATAATCTGTCATAAGCAATATAAATTGAGCCTTGCCTAGTGACGACGGGAGGGGGCCAACGATGTCCATTCCCCGCTTCATGAACGGCCATGGTGATAAAACCGAGTGGAGCTGCTCCCCGGGTCGATGGATCATCGGAGCGTGTCTTTGGCATAAATCACATTTTCGAACGAATTTATTTGCATATTTTTCCATGTCGATCCAATAATAACCGGCTCTAATTATTATTCGAATTAGTGATTCGGCGCCCGAATGATTTCCACAGGAATATTCGTGGATTTCCCTCAAAACATACTAAGTATTACCCAGCCCTAAGCATATTGCAAGTGGACCATCAAATGTTCTTCTCAAAAAGGTTCGGTCTTTGGACATGCTAAATCGGGCCGCCTTTGTACGCAGGGCCCTCGACTCTTTTGGATCCTAGGGCAGTTTACCAGATCTAAGATATTCTACGTACTTATTCCTCCAATCCCCTCGTCGAGTTGATCTAAGCGTGGCCTTCTTCCTCCACTGATCTCTTATGTTTTAAGACTTCTCCCGAGTTGAATTTGTTGTCCTCAACTAATGAACCCATGTTAGCGAGGGCATTGGCCTTGCTGTTTTGATCCTGAGGTACATGTTGCAAAGTCCATTATTTGAACCGATGTAATGTCAGCTGTATTTTGTCCAGGGTATCTTCGCATTAGTTCCTCTCTAACCTCGAATGTTCCATTGACTTGGCTTAGCACAAGGACGGAGTCACACATGGCTTCAATTACTTCCGCCCCCAATCTCTTGGCTAGTTTAAGGCGTGCAATCATGGCCTCATATTCGGCCTCGTTGTTAGTCAATTTCACAGTCTTAATAGATTGTCTAATTATATTATCTGTTGGTGAATTTAATACGATGCTAAGTCCGGACCCTTTTGCGTTTGAGGCGCCGTTCGTGAAGAGGGTCAGATTCCCCAGGAAGTTCCTGAGTTAATCAACAACTCTTTTTCGACCTAGGTATTAGGGCCGGTGTAAAGTAGGCCACAAAGTCTGCCAAAATTTGAGACTTAATCATGGTCCGAGGTCGATACTCAATGCCGTACCCACTTATTTCTATGGCCTATTTGGCAGTCGGCCCGAGAGTTCCGGCTTATGCATAACGTTCCTCAATGGGTAAGTAGTTACGACACGTATGGGATGACATTGGAAGTATGGTTTTTGCTTCCTAGACGCGCTTAACAAAGCGAGCGCCAGTTTTTCCAGGTAAAAGTACCTAGTTTCAGCCTCACCTAAGGTTCTACTAACATAGTAAATTGAAATTGTGTACCTTGCTCTTCCTGAACTAGGACTACACTTACCGCTATCTCCGAGACCGCCAAGTACAAGTATAGTTGTTCGTCCGCCTTCGGTGTGTAAGTAGGGGCAGGCTCCATAAATACCTTTTCAGTTCCTCCAAAGCTTGCTGGCATTCCGGGGTCCATGAAAAGTTGTTCTTCTTCTTCAACAATGCAAAAAATCGGTGGATTTTGTCGGATGTACTCGAAATAAATCGCCCCAATAACCTTTGCACGACTTTTACGTTGTCCACGATCATGATATCTTCAATGGCTTTGATCTTATCAGGATTGATCTCAATTCCCCGATTGGAAGCCATAAATCCGAGGTTCAGCTTACTTACCCGATCCTACTCCAAACGCACAAATTTCTAGGTTCAGCTTCATGTTGTACTACTTTAGTATAATGAATGTTTCCTGCAAATGTCTTAAATGGTCCACTGCTTGCAGAGACTTAACTAACATGTCATCAATGTAAACCTCCATTGATTTTCCTATTTATTTCTCGAACATCCGATTTACTAAGCATTAGTACGCGGCACTGGCATTTTTAATCCAAACGGCATTATGTTATAACAGTATTTTCCATATCTAGTGATGAAGGAAGTTTTTTCCTGATCACTCGGGTCCATCCGTATTTGGTTATACCCGGAATAGGCGTCGAGAAAACTGAAGGACTCGTGGCCGGCCGTGGCATCGATCATACGGTCGATGTTGGGCAAAGGAAAAGAATCTTTGGGGCATGTTTTATTCAAATCTTTATTGTCTACACACATTCTTAATTTATTCCCCTTTTTAGGGACCACCACTACGTTTGCTAACCAATCCGGGTATTTGACCTCCCGAATAGACCCTATTTTAAGAAGTTTAGATATCTCATCCTTGATGAAAGCATGCTTGATCTTGGACTGGGGTGTCCTCTTTTGTTTAACCGGATGGAACTTCGGGTTCAGGCTCAGCTTCTGAATGGTTATCTCCAATGGGATACCTGTCATATCGAGGTGGGACCAAGCGAAACAATCTTCGTTAGTTACAAGAAATTGAATGAGTTTTACCCTGAGCTCGGAGCTTAGCCCCGTGCCCAGGTCTACCTTTCGATCAGGCAAGTTTTCTCGCAATATCAATTATTCCAGTTCCTTGACCGTCGATTTAGTGGCATTGAAATCATCGGGGGCTATAAAAGATCCGAGAATCCCAAAATCATCATCCTCGACTTCCCCTTGTTTGTTCGAATCTGCCGAAGATGGTATCAGTGATTTCTATTTTGCCCCGTTTTTGACCACCTGGTTTGGGACTTTCGATATTGATTCTGTAGATGTCGGTGTCACCTCTTCGGTCATGAACATTTCTTTTGCAGCCAGTTGTTCGCCGTAGACTGTTATAACTTCGTCGGGTGTTGGAAATTTCAATTCCTGATGCAACGTCGACGGCGCCGCCCTCATGTTGTGGATCCATGGCCTTCCGAACAAAGCGTTATACCTCACGTCTCCTTCGATTACATAAAACTTAGCTTCTTGTTTGGTCCCAGCGGTGTTTACCGGTAATATTATCTTACCCTTGGTGGTTTCACATGCCATGTTGAATCCGTTTAGAACTCGAGCTGCATGTACGATTTAGTTTTGTAAACCAAGCTGCTCTACAACCCTCGATCGAATGATGTTGGCCGAGCTACCTGGATCAATTAACACACGTTTAATTCGATTTTATGTACGAGTACAGATATTACTAGTGCATCATTGTCGGGCATTACAATCCCTTCCGCATCCTCGTCGTTTAAAGATAAAGTTCCTTCCGGTATGTAGTCTCGAGTTCGTTTCTCCCAAGTGATGGATACTTTGGTGCGTTTCAACATCAGACCCTGAGGGATATCGACCCCACCGATGATCATGTTGATGACGTGTTGATGTTCTTCTTGTTCTGTCTGCTTGTTAGAGTCCCTATTACTGAAATGATTCTTGGCTCGATCGCTCAAGAATTCTCGAAGATGCCCATTATTGAATAGTCGGCCTACTCTCTCTCAGTTGTCGACAATCTTCCGTTCTGTGACCGTGAATGCCACGATATTTGCACATCTGGTGAGGATCCCTTTGAGTTAGATCGGATTGTAGATGTCGAGGCCATTTGGTATCTTTGATGAGCCCGATAGCTGAAATAATGGCGGCAACATCGACATTAAAGTTGAATTCCGATAGCATCGGTGCTTCTTTAGGCCCGATGGACCTATCGATGCTATTTTTGGTCACAAGTCCCCGGTTGCTCTGGCCTCGGTCATTTCTCCTTTCGTTTCTTATGGAGTTCCTCCCGGATCCATAGCTTCTTCCGTCTCCAATATATGGCTGATACCGATCCCTGTTTGGCCTTGGTTCGTGATCGATATCTCTTTTGACTATGTCGAGGGTTCTAACGGGATAGACAGGCCCCGAAGGGGCCCCTAGCTGATCATCTTTGACTCTGATTTTTTATTGATACCGATTATGCACGTCATCCCATGTAACAGCCGGGTATTCTATTAAGCTCTGCTTTAGTTGCTGTGAAGCCACCGAGCTCTGAATATTAAGTCCCTGAGTGAAAGCTTGAACAACCCAATCTTCCACCGACGGCATATTCATTCGTTCCATTTGAAACCGGGACACGAACCCTCTCAGCATCTCGTTATCCTTTTGTTTGACTTTGAAAAGGTCCGATTCCTAGGCTCGACCGTAATGGCACCTGCGTATGCCTCTACGAAAGAATCTGCAAGCATCGTCAATGAGTCAATAGAATTAGGAGGTAAATTGTGATACCATATCATAGCTCCCTTCGACAGGGTGTCCATAAATATTTTCAACAGAACAGATTCGATCTCATCGTCCTCCAGGTTGTTCCCTTTGATAGCACATGTATACGAGATTACATGCTTGTTTGGGTCAACCGTTCCGTTATACTTGGGTATTTCGTGCATACGGAATTTCTTGGGGAACGGCTTTGGAGCCGTGCTTGGTGGAAAAGGTTCTTGCACGAACTTCCTGGAATCCAGGACCTTCAATACCGGAGGTGCTCCTGAGATTTGGTGTACCTGGAGTTGCAAGTTTCTATCTTGTTGTCGTTAGCCTTGATCTTCTTGTCCCCTGATTCTATCCATTTTGTCAGCTCCTCGAGCGTTTTATAATCTCAGGGTTAGCCCCCGATTCATATTCGTTTGACCTTTCTACAACCATTCGTCCCTGCCGGTGACTTCTCGGGGAGGATCGGGCTCAACCATGCTCGGTTTCGGTTTCGGTTATGTAACTAAGTTATCGCCGTCTATTGAGCCTGCAACATTTCGAAGATCAGTCGTAGGTTGATCTCATCTTCTTCAACGTTTTGTGTGTTTCGAGTTGCCGATCGGGCTCCTCCACGAACGCTATTTTCGAGGTCGGTAGGCAAATTTGCATCAATAGCTACATGCGAATTAGTGTCAATCGGTTCTGTGATCAGAATTCCAGCGGGGTCAGTAGGCGGTATCTCGTTGTCGGGCGCTATGTTATTATTTTCAACTTGGTGACCGGACTCGTTGTCAACATGCAGAGATACCGATTGAGAGTTTGACATTTTTGTATCATAGCCTGGGATCAAAGACACTTCAAAGAGAAAGTGTAAAGAAGTGTGTGTTATGGAGATTTGTATCAAATAACCACTATTATCCTTAGCCCCACAGTGGACACCAAACTGTTTTCCCTCAAAATCGGATAACAATTGAATTTATACGCGGTTTTAAGAATACGTGATCTAACTTGATACAAAAATGAGAAATCAAATTAAAATTGAAATTAATGATAAAAGATAAATGCAAACCACACAAGTTAAGTAGTTTTGGCCTTGAAGGTTGATCGCCCTTGGGCCAAAAAATATCGCAATCGGTGCCGGAACAGAGTGATGAGATAATAATAACTAAAAAGAACAGTATATTGCTTTAGGATGCCAGTTACAATGTGTTTTACAAATAATCAAACCCTTCTTTATATAGTAGATGAATCCTACTTTAGGTACAATTCTATATAAGGTAAAAAATCTCATGATTTGCTAATTAATCGGTTTCATTGATACGTGCCAAGATTCCCGCCGTGATATCCGACCGGTAACAGATATTTCGGCTTTCCGTTATTTTGATTTGATAACGTTTTCTCGAGCTAAATTGGAATCGATGTCTGTTCCGAGGTTATGGACTCGATAATCTTGAAGACGCATGTTCCAACCTCATACTTAGGTTAGATGGAATTCAAGGCCGATCTTCAATCCATTATATTTTATCCCCAGTTTGTTATGCAATAGATGAGCTCGATTTTTACTGTGTACAACTTTTTTTCAAGTAATAGTGATTATGATTCATAATTCGAGTGAATGGGATGCGAATATTTTGTACAAAATTTTTCTAAAATAAATGAAAAAATTAAGCCAAATAATTGTAGCTACGTGTTTCATATATTTACAGATAGCTGTACCGAATAAATAGTCGATATATACATCATACATAAGTCAAAGTTCCATAGTTCCTTGATTGCCAAAATATATTCACGTATTTAAGTTTATGATCTTCCTAATTTTCTCTGAAATTCCAGTTCAACTTAATCATTGCCTGTAGTATGCTACTGGTTTATGTGGCATTATAATAAAGAGAGGATCATTGTACATAATTGTTTTTTAGAAAATGTTTGGCTTCTTCCAATGGGGAAAGATAGCAGAAATTTGATCAGGAGCCAGGCTTTATTAGCTATAGATAGATAAACAGATAGATTCTCATTTCACCGACAAAATTATGAGTGGGGTTTATAAACCAGCCTATATTAAAGAGTTTTCAAAGCTTTCGGTTTTGAGCGTGGGGTTGAAGTATTATAAGTACTTACTAGTATATATTAAGCTCGTTGACGCTCTGATTCTTTTTTCAATCGTTATTCGATATTTTTATTGGAGTCCGACTAATTTTTACACTAAAAAAATCTCATTTTGAAATTTAAAACGTTCGTCACTACACGTCATTTCTATACTTAAGACTCGGACCCAAGATATTTGCTTAAAAATTAAGAAATACTTAATTATCATCAACTAAAATCTTTAGTGGTTGATGCTCTGAAAATATCACTCTTTTTCTATATGACACTAGTTTTCTATGTGAAACGAATAGTAATGAAAGACAACATCAAACTAATTAAAAAGTAGAGAAAAAAAGTTCAATAGAGATCTTAACATGTCAATATTCAAATTTGATTAATTAAATAAGACTAGATTCTTTAAGTTTGTAGAAATTTCAAAATATAATTTTCACCAGAATGATAAATATTTTGAAGTACTGCAAATATTTTAAATACTAAATTAAACATATTTACTGGATTTAATTATATATACGGATGATACAAATAATTTTACTAACATCAGTCAATTCAACTTTTTAGCATGTTAACATTCTATTTTTCAAGTTATCTTATCATGTTTGCTAGTTATTAACGAGTTACCTATAATTCTTTAGTTAATTGTGTAAAATTTGTACAGCGAATGTGTACAAAAACTAAATTCATTTTTTAATTTTTTTGCTTTAAGTATGTTGTATTTGGAACACATTGACCTGATTAATTTAGATCCTAATAGTATACACTCATTAGTGATGGCAAAATGACTAAAAAAAAATAGTTAACCATCGCTATTATCCACTAAAAATAGGTTAGATAATGAACTTTTTAAAAACGGGTCAAATATAAATAAGAATCATATTATCAATTAGAAAATGAGCGACTAGGAATTTTTCTAAAAGTGATCAAATTCAAGAAGCCATGAATATTATGGCTACCCATATTATCCGCCACACTCTGCGACGCTTCTTTATATGTCGACGGCTCTACCACTTTCTTCTCTTAAGCCAATGCGGCATTGGCATGACTCGTTTTTTATCTATATTAAATATGAATCAGATCAAATAATTTATTTATTTTTTTATTACTTATTTTTCGACCCATCCCATATCCAATCCGAACCGTCATTTTACCACCCCTAGGTTTATCTATAACAGCATCCATCCCTAGCTAGGAAGTGAACTCATAGGAGTGATTAATAAATGCAGCAAAAGCTATAACAGCAAAGGAAAATAAATAAATAAAAGTATGGTAGCATAGGTTTACGTAAGGAATCCGTTAATGTTGGGAGAAAAAAAGAGTAGGAGAATGACAGAGGGGGATGGTACGTGTTAGTGCAACTCTATCTGTACTGTCTTCAACTTTTGGCTGGAGATTACAACACATCTTTGCACTATCTACCAAGTCTTTATAATTGATCAGCTTAGCTGGTTTTTAATTCAAATAGTACTAGAATTTTGGTTCGTACGGTCTGTAAGGCAAATGAGTATATATTGTTCGTGACCAGTGGTGGGATATATATAAAGTCTGGTGCATGTGCGTATCGACCCGTGCAGTGCTGTAGTTAACGCGTTAAGTATCCCGCCTGAGGAGTACGTTCGCAAAAATGAAACTCAAAGGAATTGACGGAGGCCCGCACAGTGCACTTGTGCTCTCGTTCACGATTTAATCAACTCTATCAGTTATTTTATACTTTTTTTTATCTCGATTTATATTTTGACGGAGCACAAAGTTTAAGATTGAAGAAAAAAAAGTTTTATTATGAAAAATAAATTATAAATATTTGTGTGACTATAAATCATTATTAAAGGTAAATAAATATTACATTTCAGGGCCACTTATATTGCAAAACTTTCAGAGACGGGATGGAAAGTCTTTCGTGAGAAGAGATGGTAGGCTTGATACGGATACAGCTGCTTATCACCCACCATAGAATCAAACAGTTCAGTTCGACTATACCCGTCTTAATTCCCTTATTCAGAACAGATGGAAACAGGTTATGGATTTGTTCAAGTTGGTCGATCAATCCCTCCTTTATTTTCCCTATAAAGTTAAATAGTTATTAAATTAAAAAAAAAGGTTTATTTTTAAAATTGACTTAAAAAAAAAAAAAGAGCATTACATATATTAAGTCGGTGGGAGTAATAATCTTGGATTATATATATATAT
The DNA here is from genome assembly GCA_002018475.1 of Nicotiana obtusifolia. Lineage (NCBI taxonomy): Eukaryota > Viridiplantae > Streptophyta > Magnoliopsida > Solanales > Solanaceae > Nicotiana > Nicotiana obtusifolia. The sequence continues at coordinate 129,555 of MCJB01026376.1, forward strand.
ATATATATATATATATATATATATATATATATATATTTATTTATTTTCATGTTGAGTTTAATACAGAAACATTGGTGGCGAAATTCCATCTCTAATTTGATTTCGTATGTATAAATATTTAATTACGAATCTAATAATTAAGACGAATTATGATACAGTAATAAATTTAAAACCTATAAATTTTTAATCCTGGCTCTCCAGTCAGTTTCTTTTGTATATCTCACGAATGCTTCCATTTCAACTGTATATGAAGGGCAAAAGAAAACTAAAGAGACTGTTCATGCTTGGAAAAGACTGAAATTAATTTTAGTAATCAAGAAGATTAGTTCTAAAATAACAACGAAGCGTTTCGTTTTGTGGTCAGAGTTAGAAATAATTACGGGCAAACTATGCTATTTATTGAAAAAATTACAGTAATATAGATCGGTGTGGAAGGATTCAAAACGTGATTAAGACGTATGAGGCCTATACCGGTGAAGTATGCGGCGAAATTAAGAGTTAGAAATAATTACGGGCAAACTATGCTATTTATTGAAAAAATTACAGTAATATAGATTGGTGTGGAAGGATCCAAAACGTGATTAAGACGTATGAGGCCTATACCGGTGAAGTATGCGGCGAAATTAAGAAAAAAGTCAGTAGTTTCCCTGTTTTATTTTAATGTATTCCTAGGGTACTTGGTATTTGTAGTTTATGATCTAATAATTAGCAGACTTGTTTAGACAACTGAAGCTCATTATTATAGAGTGTTATTTTTTTTCTTCACATTCAAGTTCCCTTTGACCCAGCACATAAATGCCCTAAAATTTCTTAAAAACCAAATTACGTGTAAATTCCTTGAACCTGCTTAATTAGGAACTACAAAATTATGAATTATTTTCCAAATAAATGGATGAAGATAATTGATGTACCTGATTTAGTCAATATATTCTTTACACATGATCACCTCATTAACAAAGCACATAGTCCGTCCCACAGCTGTGAACACAATTTAGTAAAATTACAAAAAAGTAAAGCAATCATCAAGTCTGAGTTAGTTTCACAGCTATCGATTCGCATCCGGGGGTCAAAGAAGACCAATAAAATCTCGATTCAGCATAAGCAAGGGATAAGAGAAGCCTTACGAGGACTCTTTCCCACTTAATAGATTTATTTTTTTGTTACGGCGATGTGGATACCCGCCATTCAGAGAACTGTTTTTTTAGGACTTCGATCTTTATTATAATTATTATTTTGGATAAAATGTAACCATTTACAAATATTATAGTTTCTTCTCTTTGGCTTTAGCCAAACAAATTAAAATTGTAATCTTTTCATTAAACATTACTTTAACGATTAAATTAAATAAATTAAAGATAAAGCTGGCAGGGCCGACGTAAGAACCTCCTAAAGATAATTAATTAACAATTTTTTGGCTTTAGCTCTAGTTTTAAGACACGTTAGCAGTCTTCTTAGTACGCCACTGGAAGTACATTTGCGCCCCAAGACCATCTTAGACATGCAAACAAACCAAGTATATGATTATATATGCTTTCAGAAATTAATTAAGGCTTATCATATTTAATTAAGTCGTTAGTTGACGACAAAATAGCTTAAAAATCGAGTAGTACAATGAATTTGAATACAATTAAGGAAAGTAATGACTCTAAGCTTATTTCCTGAAGAGGCAACTGTATTGCATGCCAAAATTCATATATTAAAGGAAAAATTAATATTAAGTGTTGGAATATTTAGTAAGACGAACAGATGTTAAATGAAAACTACCAAATGTTGCGAAGGGAATTTAATACTCTTTCGTCCTTAATCAGAAATTTCGAGTTCGAGTTCTGAAAATGAAATCATCTTTGCTAGAGAGCCCTATATCCATAGCACGACTTCAATATAAAACTGAATTAGTTAGACCAAAAATTGAGGCAAATACCAAAAACCAGGTAGTATACATACATATATATATATATATATATATATATATATCTTAAATGAAAAGTACTTATAATGTGCTCACTCCTAACTCCTTAACTTTGAGTTTTTTGTATGCCTATGTGTGAAATAGTTACTCTTGAATTGACAAAAGAAAAAATAGACAGATAATTTATTGATTTTAATCTAGGTTACATTTAGTAGGAGCAAAAATGGATCTTACAACAACAACAACCAAAAAAAAAGAAAGAAGAGGAATCTGATCTATATATGCTTAGTCAAATCTTGAGATAAGAACCAAAAATGTCCTTCTGATTCAGCAATCAACAGCTGCATTTGAGCAATTAACGAGATCTGTTAAGGCATTAATTCTCCATTAAGAAGATAATTAAATCATGTGGTTTTCTGGCTTTCTGCACAAAAATTCATGTAGTCAAAGATTACAAATCCAACAATAGATGTGATCATATTCAATGAACATCATTACTCCCGTCGGTCCACGATAAATAACAATTTTATTTTTTCACGCTCATTATGAAAATATGAACTTTTAAAGAAAAAAAAATATATTTACTAAATTAATCTTAATTAACTGTTGTTTTGACGCATTAGAATATATAAATAAAGACAAATTTTAGAAAAATAAAATTAATTCCTTTTTGATTATATAAATGAACACTTAATTTAGACTAAAATAAAAAAATAAAATGATTATTTATTGTGGACCCGAGGGAGTTGTTGTTTAATTACGAACACTTTCAATTAAGACATAATCATAAAACATTAGTAGGACTCGCTGACATGCAACAATGCATGCATGTTTTTCATAATAGCAAATGTTGATTTGTCTTTTTATTACAGAACCATGTGATTATCAGATCCTGTTTACAAAAAACATCAAGATATATTTATGGATATTGCTCTTATCTTATGTCTAATCCTTGCCTTAAACCTTATTAACAATAAACATCTGAAATTGCCCCCTCGTGCGGTGCTGCATACGCCAAAATTAAATGTTGTAGGTTATTGAAACACAATCCAAAGGGAGATCAAGATTTTAAGTTTTAATTACTAGGTCCAAAAAAATATTAAGATAATTAGGTTATTTATAAATAAATGTGAAGATAAGCATTAAATTGCTAGCTTGATAAAAATTATATTGTCACAATTTATTTAACACTGATAATGTAAATTTATTATAATGTCCGATTATACAATGTAAATTTAAAGGTAAATCAAATATTATGTCTTTTGTGAACTTTTATGGTGCGCATGGGGTGTGCCAGCTTTTTGGTGATTAGAAAAATATGAGATGTTTAATTAGCCGAGATTGTCGGGCTTAATCCAACAAGATTAACGTAAAAGCCAAAAGGATAAAAGAGATTCTTTGAAGAAAGCATTAGCACTAATTAAATAACCAACATAAATTTATTTTTTAGTAGAGTTTAAAGTTAGGAGTAGGACACATGTCACCTCTCTACCACTCAAAAGTATCTATAAATTTATTCTTTAGGATCTGTTAGGAAAACTATCGGGTAACTTGGAATTGATGTAATTATAGAGGTAGTAATTACACAGCATTATAATTATAGTGACCTGTTTATTTGTCATAATATAATTATAAGTGTACTGTTTGGTTACAGAAATTTAATTACACAGTTAGATAAATATAAAGTTAATTATCAAAAATTAAAAATTAAGATTTAACGAATATATACCTTCAAAAAGGAAATTAAATTTGACATTTAAGATACATTGTTTCTTGAAATATATTAATTATAATCATATATTTGTAACTAATATTATAAAAATAATCACCATATATTTTTTAAATTAATAATATTTAACTTTTATTAAATAAAAAACTATAGTACATATATTATAGGAATATCATGGACCACGAGCTTGATAAAAAGATGAATATTTATAAATATAATGTCATAACACTAGTCAAATATTTTACAAAAAATAATCTATTAATTTTAACTGACAAATGCATGACATGCAATTTGAAATAATAAGTCAATACTACTAAAGCAAATAATAAGGAATCGAAAATATAGCATAAATTAAAAATAAGAAAATTTACGTAATACTCTTATGTAAAATTACAACATAACATAAAATAAGTTACAACATAATTGAAGTAAATATAATTCAAAAGAAAAGAAAAACATAAGTTTATAACCTCATTCAACAATGAGATTCTACTTTAATGATATCACTCATTATATATCAAGTTTATTAATGACTCATTGTTTATAATATAATAGGGTTTAGTTTCATAAACTAGAATAATAGCACAATTATGATAAATGAAGAAAATAAAAAAATAAAAAATATGAGCAACTACATGGAATAGCAAAAAATAAAGGTTAAAAAATGATAATATTTTTTAACTATTAAAGAGTAATCTATCATTTTAACATAGTTAAGTTTGCATGTAACCTCATCCAATATCAAAGTTCAACTTTAATGATATTATTCATTATAAATCAAGTTTGTGGATGACTCATTCTTTCTAAGATTATAAGGTATAATTTTTTTAAAATAATAATAATATAGCTAAGTGTAGAAACAATTCTTGGTAAATGAGAAATAAGAAAATAAACGATAAATAATATAAAAAAGAATAATTTAAAAAAATTAAAAGTTGAAATTAATAATAAATTTAAAAGGAAAAATAATAGAAATAACAAGTAAATTAAAAAAAGAAGACATTCAAAAATAACCTTGTAATTATATCATGTAATTACCTGCAATTCTCAGCTCCCCCTTGAGAATTGCAAAATGTAATTACATCCTCTCAATTATATGCTCACCAAGTAATTACTTGGTCAGACAAATATGTCTGAACTGTATAATTACATTCAAATACACTCAATTTCAATTACAGGATGGCTTTCCAAACGGGCTCTTCTAACTACTGTGCAATTACATCCACTGTTCTTTGTCATTTGCGTTATTCTCCTAATTCCAATTTCTCTTACCTTATCAAATACTTTACAGTCTGTGGTTGCCAGACAAATTAAATACCAAAATAAAAGAGGGAAGAAACAAAAAACTGAAAAAGTGCATGCACACGCACCAAGCACAGTTCAAACAAAATTTTACCCCAAAAAATAATCTGTGCAACTATCTTTAAATCTTATCGCATGTCGTGTACATATTTTATTTTTGCACTTAAAATAATTAGAAAGTTAAATGACCCAAATGGGCACAGCAGGATTAATTATTCCCTTCGAGCTCCATTTGTCGATAGTGTCACATTATTTCTCTAGCAATAAAGCTCAAAGGAAATTATAATCGTAATCCTGAATGAAGTTTGAACACAATATTGTTAAAGTGTGAATATAAAAACTAATCATAATTAGATAATAAAAGTTTTTACGCGCGCAAATGCGTGTGTATATATATATATATATTAATTTTATTAATTTATCCGAATTTCAAGTGCAAATAAAAAAAATTCATGTATATTGAAGTGTAGAAAGAAATACGACCAATAGACTTTTAACTCCGATTTTGTTGGAACTCATGCTTAATTATTATTATTTGAAGTACTTTCCCACGAATGTTTTTCATTTTAATTTATTTCTCTTGCCTTATTGATATCATTTACTAAAGTAAAATCAAACGTTTCTTGATAGATAAAGAAAAAAAAATGTTAGTTAAAATGAAACTTAAAAAGCGAAATAACTTGACAACCGACGCCGCTACTGGATTAAGTACAGTGTGGCCGTGACGGGTCACGGAGCAAAATACGGCTAATCCTGCTATGCATAACGCCCACGGTTTTTCACTCTTTCACTTTTCAACATTTTAATGAATGGGAAATTTGGAGCGACGTAATATTGTATTTATGTGACTTATTGGTTATGTGTTCCAATCGTGAGAACAATCATTAATACTGGCATTAGAGTAGATTATCTATATCGCATCTCATGACTTATCTCTGTGCGACTTATAGGTCATGAGTTCGAGCTGTAAAAACAACAAAATTAATTCGTACAATAGGATAGGTTGTCTGCATTATATCTTTCGGACCCTGCGTGAATGTAAAATGTTTCGTAAATCAAATTACTCTTACTTTTGGATATACGTTTAAAAAATATTTTAAATTACAACTGGGCCGTACAAGAAGGTGAGAACGGGCCGTGGGTCCGTGGGGCCGTGCGAGGCCCGTGACAATGTTCAGTACAACTAAGCTTCTTCGAACCTAGACGTTCTTCTGCTCCCTAACTGTATTAACGTGGGCTGTTAAAATATTGGAGAAAATGTTTTGTTGGGCTAATATAATATTGAGAAAAAATTGCTTATTGGTCCATTTTGAGGGGTCTGTAACTTGGGTCCCACGTCCAGCAGGGCAAATGGGAGCTTGATGAGTCCCAAGACGGTGCCATGTCAGCTTCTGAGATAACGGTATTCCTAGAAAACCGGGCCCAATAAGTAGTGAACAGTGGACTCTCTTGTGCCATGTCATCAATCAGGGCCCACCCACACGACTCCACTGAAATTCTTTTATCCAGGAATTAATAGCTACTCTGCTTTTTATTTGGATACCATCTTTTTAAATAAAAATAATTAATTTTGGATCCCACTTAACTTTCACCTTTCTGAGTTAGTAGTGTAGCTAGAAAAAGACTAGTAGTAGCAGTTTAAATTATTGATCGTAATTTCTTTAATTAGTTATCTTAAATTATTTATTATTTTAGAATTTTAAGAGTAAATTGATTGTTTTATTCTATCATTAATATTAATTGTTCTTGAAGACTATAAATATCTTAATTATGAGTAAGTATTAAATGAAAATTGATTATATCTTAAGACATAAATAAGGATAAAATAGTCAAAAATCTTTCCTATTTAATATTTTTTTAAGGGGCGTGTAAAAAAAAAACACGACAGATAATTTGAGGTGGAAGAAGTAGAAGACTTACATTTATGAAAGTAACTAAGTAAATACCAAAGAATTAAGGTAAAATTTCATGCTATAAATTGATTGATTTGACTTAGATATATGAATTTTTAGACCTTAAAATCAGCAAGGGAACCCCAAAAGTGTTTTGCTCTAATCTCAAATGTAATTGTAATGGGTCTGTGCAGCGGTCTAATAATATCATCAAAGTAAAGTTCAAATTACAATGTCACGAATTTAAATTATAGTAACCGTCTTATCACTATGTGAAAAAATCTATAAAAAGATACATTTATTTTAAAATTTAATTCATTTGGGATGTAATTTTTGGTCACAATCTTATCAAGATTATATTCCCAAAATCAATTTTCATATCTTTCCTTCTACCAACAATAATAATTCAAAAAAGTGTAGAATATATGTCTCAAGCAAAAAAACAAAACCTTTGAACAAGACTATTCTATATAAGTAGATAATGCATGTTGAGGGGAAATATGTTTTAAATTTAGGTAATATTGTTGTTAGTTTGGAGGTATATTTGCAGAAAACATTGAACCATGTTGGATAAATCATAAATGAATTAAAGAGTGATCCTTAAATCAGAGCAAGTGGGGGCATTTCTGCAGTTAAAGATTTTCTGAGGGGATGAATTTGTACCACTTTTGTAGTATGCGGGGCCATAATTGGTTTCCTACTACCCCTTCTTAACACTTTTTATTATTGCAATTTTGTCCCTATTAATTTGGGGCATCCAAAAATCTCTTGACCAAAAATCAGTGTAAAGCAAGGCAAAAAGGCTTCTGCATTATTAACTTCGAATTTTTCTACACATAAAACATGCCACATGTTAGAGCCTTGGAGTAATGACAAAGTTAGTCTCCGTGCGACTGAAGTTTACGAGTTCGAGTCGTGAAAGCAGTTACTAATGCACGCATTAGAGTAAGTTGTCCATATCTTACCTTTTAAAGTGTAACCTTTTTCCGAACCTTGCGAGAATGCGGGATGCCTTGTGCACTGAACTCTCCTTCATAGAACATGCCACATATTAAAGTATTTGTGTTGAAAGCATCAAGTATACCCTAAAATAAAAATTGGAGAGAAATTAGACAGTGCGTGAACCAATCATATTATTTCAGCTGAAATATAATTCAAAATTTGAAAAAATAGTTTATGATAGAATAATAGATTAGGAGAAAAAAATATTTTGGAAGCTAGCTTAAGATTATTAAAGAAATTAATAAAGGAAAGTTGGGCCATCCTTGCACATGGGTAATGGTCAGATATGGAGAACCAAAATAGTTTATATTCATTATAAAATTGTAAAAAGACTCTACCTTTTTATTTTATTTTTTCAATAAGTTAAAATAGTGAAGTTAAAGAGGAACTAAAGCATCTTGTTATGTATAGAAGTCCAACAACCGCTTGTGGATCAAAAGAAAAACCATATGATCTTCAATAGTTTTTACATTACGCGTTAATCTTTGGAATTTAGTTAGGCTTAATATTTATTCTCTTTACATGATATTAGAGGAAAACATCATATTAGCTGTTGGTTTACTATTGGGCGCCTTGTCAATGCTACTGGAGGGGGATCCGGGATTTAAAGATTGCGGGTGTACTTCTGCATTCAACAAAAATCTACTTTTATATATCGAGTGTCGCTACTAGTATATCACTATTTTCAAAGACATATATATATATATATATAAAATTTTTGCTGAATTCTTCATATGCCAATGACTTCTTTAATTACTGCACAGATTCGCCTCTGACGCTACAGGATCTAAGCTTGAACTTGTAGACGAGGTGATAATTTTGATTTCAAATCATCAGTTAGCTTTTGAGTTGAATTATGTTCACTTTTTTTTTTGTGGTACTTTTTACAATATTCGACTTGTAAGTGATTTTTTTTTTTTTTCATTGTGATGTATCACATATTCAATATTAATAATAATAACTTGGAAAAGAACAACGAAATTTTTTCTATTTTTCATTTTTGTGGTAATGAAGACTTGACATGTGGGAGGTTTTTGGAGCTTCGACTTTCGACAATTCGTGCGTTGAAAAGCATTAGAAAAGCACACGAACTCCACTATGGCTGTTCTCTACTGTCTTTTAGTTCCTAGGCTAGCCTGGGATTCTAATGAAGCCGCTAATTACCAAATTAATCTAAATTAGATAAAGTTTTTTATCACTTAAAAAAATGTTCTAGGATGATACTGTTGTTGCAAGGATGCATTTCTTTACTAAAAGATCATAGGTGGTTTTAGTAGAAGATAAGAGTTCAGTACTGTACCAAAGATTCCAGCAACAACCCTGATTAGAATTTTATGTTTCTTGATTCTAAAATGTCAACTAGCGGCTACGTAGAAAAACAAAAATTTGTAATTAAATAATCTAATTACTCATCTTTTCTACTGTCTTTCCTTCTGAACTTATTCTAAGTAGTTATGGCAGTAGAGGCGGACCTATGCTTGTAAAAGAGGGGTCATAGGATTCTTGTTTAATTTGGCAAAAATTCAGAATATATAAGTATATAAAACGTAGCGATTCGTAAAAAGTTTTGCTAACCGGCAGGCCTTGTTTCCGTGCTCCTTAGTATCGAGACCCCCGGTAATTTCTTGCAGGGCGTACGAGACTTCTACTTTCTCGAAAATAGCTTGGTTTGAGCTAGAACAGCAGATTTATAGCTTTGATTCGGTTTGAGCAACTGATCCTGACGTGATAAGAGGAAGAAACTTAGAATGTCGTAGCTGTTCATGCCTATTTTGGCCGGTTGATCTTCCAATGTGCTAGTTTCAACAACCCTCGCTGTGGAATCGCCGATCTAATAGCCCTTTCTTCGGCAACGGTCTTTCCAAGCTCAGATATCTCGAGTAAGGAGACGGAATGGATAGTTAGAATTCTATTTCTAGGTGTGAGAAAGTCAGAATCCATTGAATAAGATCGGCTCAAGGTGAGACTGATTTTGGGTCTTTTGTTTGCTCCGCAAGGTAGTCAGAGCCAGCCAGTTTTTCATTAAACAGGCCTGGTAGCCTTCAATTGTACAAGACTTCTTTAACTCTATCGACAGAGGCCCCCGCCTGTCCCGACGACTTCCCGGCCGCCTTCTGCTATAAGGCGGGGTGGACATCGGCTTAGCAGGTATATAATTGTCGAGATGCCCCAAAATATTGGGAGCATAAAAAATCCAAATGGAAAAAAAGATAGCAAAAGCTACTCAACCTACTAGATCCTTTATGTACACTGCTGAACCGGAAGAGATTGTTCAGGATGAGCCTAAGCCAAAAAGATATGAACGAAGTGACGATCTGACCAAGAAAACTAAGACCGGTAGCCAACAACTCTCAGAGAAAGGTCCCTCGATAAATTTAAAACGGCCACATAATTTGTTTGGAACCCTTAAGATAAAAAATCCAATAAGGTCACTGATTGAGCAATTCGCTCATGTGCCCCTAGACATCTGTTATTGGCAGGCCTCTATTGAGCATATTGCTCTAAATTTGAATTATATACACTTAGAAGAAATACTGAAAAATGTAATGTACTTATATCAAATCCACAATCATTATCACAAACAGTACCAGTAAGTGCACATTCTCACGTATCGTCAATTTGTTTTACAGAATGGATCATGCAATAATAGTAAGTGTGCGTCCTAAATCAACTAACACAAAAAAATGCAGCTCACTGAACGATTATTTTAATTTAAGCTTCAAACTCCATAGAGTAGATAGGCGAAGCAATATTCTATAACATAAAGACATGAAATGACTAAAAACCTCAAAACAAGAAACTACTTAAAAAATGATAGTAATTAGCGACGGACAAATTCTATAACTAAATAAGATTAGCGACAGAATATCAAAAATCTCGATTAGTTACGAGCGATTTAACGATAAAGTAATCGGCCACGGTCTTTTACGTGTCAGAATGTTGCACCAATGTCATGAATGATCCTCTATAAAGATTGGAAAATATAGTGAAAATGAAAAGAGAACAAAACTTGGAGGATTTGTGTGTGTGTAAATTTGCTTTATTTAGTTAACTGTCGATAAGTAGCTATTATGCTTTCTATTTTCTCTTGGAAAGGGATTTGAATATTGTTTCATAAGATTACGTAAAACATTAGAGCCACATAAAAAGGATTATCTTCTAGCAATATATTGATCTTATAACTAATTGAAAGTTTCCAATTAAAAGAGCATGCTCAGTTTTTGCTATAAATGTTTAGTATGGAACTCTTGTGACGTCACTTCTGACATTTCAATCATAGTAAAAATTTTATATTTGAAATTAATCGAGAGCCCGATACATATAATGAACAAAAGAACTTGTATTAAAAATTAAAAGTGTGATCGATCTTCTTTGGGACACCAGTAAAAATCATTTGGGGATGGTACTTTATAATATGAATATGGTTAGTCTTAAATATTACATATATAAGACTGTAACTCACCCCATTTAAATTAAACTAGGTAGAACTTAGACTTTCATCTTTGATACATGAAAATATCCAACACAATACGTAACTTGCACTTCATTTAGTATATTGGTTTTACTTTATTTGAAATTTATATTATTTCAACCAAATTGACGCAAGGATTTCAAGAGAGTGGAAATATATACTTACAGATTCTCCATTTAAACTGATTGTTTAATCCTTAATTTTCTCATTCTTCTCTTTTCCGTACAACAATAATTATATTGTATGGGGTCGAACTCAGGACCGCCTACATAGGGACAAATCGTGCTCGAGTTTATACGGTTAGTATTAATCGTAATTATTGCTCGGTAAACCGGGTCGAGGTATCAAAAATCGAAGAGAGAGACCGAATAACATCGAAGCAAGAATATCGAGGTATAAAAGATCGAAGATCGAGACCGAACAACATCGAATCGGAACATGAAGCCATGGTACCCGAGATGAGTCTATCGAGCTCGATTCCGGGAAATGTCCTAGGGTAAGTTATCAAATTTGAATGACGAAGGGACTGAAAATATCGTGATAAGTAAGCATCTCAGCGGGAATCACGGCATCAATCAATATGATCGTTAAATCAGCAAATCAAGAGATATTTTACCTTGTAAACTGATTCTTGCCTTGAAAAGATTATCCCCACGCTATATAAAGGGGCAAGCTAATTGTTCAAAGTCATCACAAAAACAATCATCGATACAAAAAAAAGAAGTCTGCTCATATTATTTATACATTATTCTATTCACCTGTTTTCTATTCATATTTATTGTTCATCTAGCAAGAATCAGTCAAGATCAAGATCATCCAAGGCTTCTGCTTTGTATTTTTTCTTTATTTACTTACTGATTTTAATTTCCATTATATTATTTGTTATTTGTATCAATCTAAATCACGTATCCTTAAAATCGCATATAAATTTAATTATTATCCGAAGCCAAGAATAAAAATATATGTTATCATATTTTTTCTTCATCTAAGATTAAACTATATTCTTATCATTATAAATACAAAAAAGATGTTTAACAAGCGATCGGGAAAGTCGTCAAGTGGATAACGAAGTTTCAGTAATTAATCTCTTATATTAAAATTACCTTAAAAAGAAAGTGGAACGCCGAAAATTGAGTTGCCACAAAATTTCTCATGCAAAAGCGCAAATTGCAAAAAATGCAATATACGACTTATCGGAACCAAAGGAATAAATTACTCAATTTAGAAGTAGTGGCAAAAGCCGTAAATTTCTTTAAAAGTAGGGGTTACTTATCAACTCAAACTTTTATATAAACCCGGACCATCCCCACTGAAAACCCTGGAAAAAAAACATTTACTTTTTCCGTTCTGAAACAGAAACAAACGATCATCAGTACAATAAACCGAAAAAAAACAGAGAAGAATTTTCTCTTATTTTCCTTAACTTTCTCGAGAAAATGTCAGCGTGCAGTAAAATCCGTCACATTGTTCGACTCCGTCAAATGCTACGGAGGTGGAGGAAGAAGGCTGCAGCTCGCCGTGTGCCGTCCGATGTACCTTCAGGACACGTGGCAGTCTCCGTAGGCACCAGCTGCAAAAGATACGTAGTCCGCGCGACGTACCTGAACCACCCATTATTCAAAAAGCTCCTCTCACAAGCCGAAGAAGAATTTGGTTTCACAAACTCAGGCCCGTTAACAATTCCTTGCGAAGAGACATTGTTCGAGGAAATACTCTGTTACTTGGCCCGATCCGAATCCGATAAGAACAACGTCGGATGTTTCATTAATTTTGAAGATTTTCAGAGATATTGTTGTCATATGGGATTACGAAGCAACCTTGATTTCTGGGCTGATTCGAGACCACTATTGAATGGCGTCTCCGACAAGTCCATTTGGTAATTAATTTTCCAATGGAGATGAAATAAAGATACTGCTGATTTTGACCCGGGTTCGACTCATCCGAGTTAATTCGCCTGCACAGTTATTAACTCACTTGACTCGGTTGGTTGATGGGTCCAGCTGCGGTTTTTTTTCCTTTTTATTTACTAATTTGAGGGGATTATTCTTTGCTTACCAGGACTAAACTTTGCTGGTAAGTTTAAGGTTTTTCTTATATGATTTAACTTATACATATTAACAGTGTAATGAATTGTTACACTATTACTGTATTTTAACTTGTTGTAGCAAGTCATCTATTTATTTTTTAGGTTACTAATTTAATTTCATGAACAGTTATATGTAGTTATCTTTTAGATGATCTGATAGTGTAAACTCGAATAATTTGTGTACACGAATAACAGATCACCTAAAAGATAATTGCAGATAATTATCCATGATTTGTGGAATTAGCAACTTGAAAATATGGATTAATTTGCTGTAACACGTGAATTTATATTAATTGTGTAAAAATTATTTACAGCGTCGGTATAAGATAAATCCTTTTTTATAAACAAAATTGAATTGGGGTGGGAGGAGGAGGTGAGTAAAGAGTCAAGTCTACTCCGGAGAATGACAATGGGAGATGGCAATTAAGTGGTAGGGCGAGTTGTTTGTTTTTACCACCGAGTCGTCCCGGGTTCGAATCGTAGTAGAATTCAAGAACACAGAGACAAGTACTATATTGCAAATTGCAAAATGCAAGAAAGAAATGAGGCAAGAGACAAGTGATGATTAATATAAATGGATCATTACTTCTGTAAATTTTTGTATTTTTTTGTTTTGTTTAATTTACGAGATTATTATTGTTGATTATTGATGAATAAAAACTTGTAGAGAAATTTGAAGCGTGTTTGCCCATTATGAATATAGACATGGATTTTATAAATGAATATGTTTTTAATTCTTCTGTTGTGTATAGTGTTGAATAATTGAGTAGTAACGTGCAGGCCGTTGTGGGAGTTATAATGATAACACCCCCATGTGATACCACAGTACTCTCTCTCGTACTATTTATCATCTTCTTTATTTTTATTTTTTTTCTTTTTATTTGGGAGAAGGTCAGTTTACGGTTTGACCTGATTCTATATATTTTTAGACATGAAACTCAAAAACTTAGGACATTGAATTAATTATAAAAAAAAGTGGATATTGAACCTACTTTATCTTCAAAAACTGGTTGATGAGATGAATAATTGTTCAAACAAATATATAAGGGGTTTATATTTCATTTCCTCGCCTAATATGGAACAACCTAAATCCCACCAAGGACTCGCTCGAGCCGGCTAAAGCATGAAAATGAATGATGTGTTTGACTCTTTTACGTACCATAATAAAAAATAAACTTCGGCTTATTTTAACCTCAAAAGTTATTAATTGTTACGATCTAACTGGAGGACCATGACTGGCATCCGGACCATACTTGCGAGCACCAACGCATATTTTATCTAATTCTTGTTGTATAGTCTCTCATGGCAGCTTGTCAGCTTGCACCTTATACGTAGTTTCATGACAGCCTTGTCGGATCATGACATATATGTTCATGCCATTATCTTTCATTGTTGGTTGTTTAGGATTCATGTCTACCATTTATACTAATTTCATCTACCCTTATAGATAATAACAAAAGTTAGATAAAATATGCGTTGGTGTTCGGCAAGTATGGTCCGAGTACCAGTCATGACCCTCCCGTTTGTATCGTGATACTGATGAGATGAAAAATGACGAAATAATAACTCTTCTAGTGTGAGACAACCTGTTATAAATTACATGGTAGACTGCTTGTGCAATCTTGGATATAGTTTCTTCCTTATTTATTTCGTCAACGATGTAATACAACATATGCACCGATCTAATGTCAACATCGATAGCATTCTTCTGATAGATTTTAGAAAGAAAAAAGGAATAGATTTCATTGAGCAAACTGAAAAAATTTGCAACAAATTAGGAAAGCTTTAATGTTTTACAGGGTTTCGGATAAATTTATATTCAGAAATTATGTTATTGGATACCTTCTTTTGAAATGTGACCTTATTGACCCTCTATTGTGAGTTGTTAGTTGTTTCTTATCTTCTTTTTTCGATAAACACACACGTAAAATATTTCTTAAAAGTATTAAAAATATTCGAACTAAGCAAAGTTATATAATTACAAATTTGGGGTGGCTTTAGAAAGTCTTAGCTATAAACAGTGAAGCTATGATTCTTCAATTTGTCACCATTATTGAGCTTGACTGACATACTGGCAAATAGGTAGAATCAATGGGCCAAAAAGAAAGAAATAAAAGAGAAGTATGCATTTTGGCATTCTTTTATTTCCGGAGCGTTAGCCCCGATTAGCGAAGGGCCGGAGAAAATTTCTACTTATGAGTCGGATAGTTCTTTTATTCATACCGTCCCAAACTTGGATTGTCCAATTAAAACTGATTTTATCATTTCGGAATCCGCAAATCAAATGAAAGTGAAAGAAATCGAATTTCACACCTTTTTCCTTTTTTGACTTTTCAAGTAATTAAATTTAAATATTATTTAATGGATAAAAATAAAAAAATCAAATCATTCACTCCATAGTCTGATAGATCTTTTGAAGAACTGATTAATCAGACGAGAATTCCGTTCTTACAAGTAAATACTCAAGACCCAAGTAGGATTACAAATCAGATCATGAAATATATATAGGTCTTAAAGGAAGAGTAGTGATTGGACATTAATGATGAAATTAGTTTTTGAATAATTTCTAATATTTTTTCTGGGAAAGTAGCATTAATTAAGCTGGCAAACAGCTCATATATGGGACTTTTGACTTTAAATTCAAATTAATCCTTATGATTTGTTCTTCTAGTTCTACTTCTTTAGAAATTATTAGTCGAATGGTCCAGCCAATCAGAACATCAATTTTTGGGCATTACCAGCTGAATGGGCTGGGCCAGAAAAGACATGAACATCTTTGAATATTACATGGACTAAAGTGGGCTGCATCACCGCAAGCCCACTTTACGTAAAGATTGGGAAAAAATAAAAAATAGCTAGATTTGCAACTTGTAATTGGAAAATACACATAGTTTTAAAAATAATCGAAAATTTTAACCATAAACACCCTTAAAAATCCAAAAGTATTCCAACATAATATGCTGGAATTCGAATTTTTTATATATAAGCTTCCAACATAATATGCTGGAAGTTTATACGGAGTAGCTCTATATCCCGCATATTATTTTGGAACTTTTCGTGTTTCAGGAAAACAATGGCAATTTTTTAATAACTTTATAAATGCTGGCTATTTTTTGATTACGGGCCCAAAAACTGATTAGCCTGTGCTATTTACACGTAGAGATTACTTCCCAACTTATATTTGGATGGATCAAGACTTACCCGACCCAAATATCCGATACGAGTCATTGAATAGCAACATCAGTTTCTAACCTTCTAAGTCTTGCAATATTGCTGGGTTGAAGTACATGGTCTTGAATTTTTGTCCTTGCTTGCTTAAGGGCAAAATTTTAAATTTAACAATTGATGACTCTCGTTTGTCTCATAAGCAACACTTTTAATTTTTAACTTTAAAATTTTAACTATGCGACAAGCAGGAATCAACAATTAAAGATCACCACAAAAAGTATCATATTTCTGCAATCCAAGTTTAAAAAATTTGACCATTATAAAAGATGGGCTGGCCCAACTTAGGATCCTGACCCAAGCATCTATATCTTTGAGTTGATGACCAGGATTATCATAATTTTTCAAGATTGCAAAATTTTCATAATCTTACTCAATACTGTACGTTGAGATTATGTCAAAATTGGCTCATATCAGATTCCAAAAAGCAAAATCTTGAAATCAACATTGTGACATTTGGTACATTCACGGACCGCCTTTAAGAATTAACCTAAATAGTCATTCACCCAACCGCTTAAATATAAAATAGCCGATGAATATATAATGTATATAATTTATGTATAATAAGTATATAACTGTATATAATCAATATATAATTCATGTATATAGGCTAAAAAATAAATAACGAATATGGCTTCCCTAAATTGTGGATCAAGCCTAAGTTGGTTGTAAATAGTCATACTTGCGCTTAAATCTTCGTATGGTCTAAATTTAGGACAAATGCTCCAAATTTTAATATATTAGCATGACATGGCTATATCTCTTTGTAATTGCCTCTATTACTCCACCATATAGTGGTAGTGCTAACATACAGTGGAGCAGCAATAAGAGTCCAGCTGTAAAGGGTTATTTTTATCCGGAGAATGATATTGTATAGTCGGTCTTAAAATAATAATCAAAAATATATATATATATATATATTTTTTTTTTTGTATATAGACATGCGTTTTGTATGTTATATACAAAAATTATATGCTTTTTCGACTACCGAATGTAAATAGTTTCTGGCGCGGGCTAAAAGTAAAAAAAAACCAATCTCTATCACGCTGAAAATAGCCTCCACTCAGTCTCACAAACCAACCCTAGTTGGCAGAATTCCCTATAGTATTATATTACACAATTGAGTAAAAGAAAGCTCTGATTTAGAAACTTTATTATTTTTAATTTTATGCACTGATAAATTAAGGAATTCTATGCTATTAACGTAGTTTAATTTGTTCGTCCAGATTACTTATTCTCTTTTCCAGGTTATTAATCTATATCCACTGATTAATATAGTCAATTCTGTGAAATACACTTATTAATATAGTCAATATATCCACTGATTAATAATGTAAGAATTCTTTCTATGCTTAAAATTAAACCAAGGTATTGGGCTCTGCTTCGGGTCCGCGTCGTGAGAAACAGAACCTTTCAATAGGAACTAGAAAGTGTTTACCTTTTAAAAAATTTACTCGATACCAAAGGCAGAGGTAAGACTAACTTCTTTCGTCGAAAAATTATACAGTATTTTATTTTTTATGTAAAAATAGTATATACTGAATATTCTTATCTTATTCGTGTGTTTACTTTATAAAGGAAGCCTTTATTACTATACCTATCAGTCACTAAAATCACTATGGAGTCTATGTTGGCTTAATACGATGAAGACAGACGAAAATAAAGGGTCATATACTACCTATGTAAAAAAATGACTGACTATAAGACTAGGTATACCAATTTGGAGAAAACCTGCTTGGCTTTGGTTTGGCTAAGGCGGAAATTGAGGCAAATCTCAAATTTAGAATTTAAGCATGAAGTCATCGTTCCGTCATCCAACATGCTTCTATCTAAGTGATTTCGTACCTTATTACTCCCCTCCGTCACCCTTCTAAGCTTCTTTGCCCTATGCCTTTAGTCTGCTTTGAATGATCCTTTCACTCTTCGAAGGTGAGTGAAGTACTTCAAGGGATTATATAAAAGGAACAATCAGAATTTTCTCAATAAAACTCATAATTCGCTACTGCTCGATATATTTAAATTAATTAGATCAGTAAATTTCGCATATTTATTAGTTAATTAAACTGAAAAAAGAGCAGAAAAAAGTGAAAGGCAAGCACGTGATTTAAGAGTGAAAGAGTGGAGCACATGTGAACCACTTACAGTGGTTAGTGGCTAAAATCGAGTCTGTTTATTGCAGATTGCACAATAGGTAAACTCCACTGACTCAACTCTATAATATATATGTCCATCTACATACCAACAAAAAAAAAGAGCAGAACTTAAGTCCATATTTATCAGCACAAAAGCCTGCCAAAATTTTGTAGTTTTGTTTCTACTTTTTCTTCCAAAAGGAGCAAGAAAACGAAACAAGATAAACCTAAACATAACGAGAATTTCCAGAAACTTTAAATGATTTCTGTGATGTGGTCCTTGTGGCTACTCTCAGCTGATTTGAGTTTGGAATCATTCTATTTCGTATTCTAAATGAAAGGTCACTCAAAAGTTATTGAGAGAAACAACCAATTTAGATAAAAGGCCGATCGAAAATCTAAAATTGGTGACTCAATTTTTATATTCTTAATATCTAGGTATTGTATTTTTTAAATGATGGGTGTTGAATTCTAGTGATTTTTCACATTTACTTCAAACTTTGTATAAAAAATGTGGTTCAATTGTATGCCACTTAATTGGACTTTGTTTTTAGTGTGAATAGATGAGAACACAAGTAATGCAGGGATTAGTAATGAAGGGATTAGTGATGAAGGGATTAGTGATGCAGGGATTGTAATGCCGAGATTATTTTTTATCAAGTGTTTGGTTCATTGTATTAAAAATTAGCTATGCAATGTATAATCTAAGCTTGTGTTTGGTTTAAAATTGTAGAAAATCTTCTTTACAATTATACCCTTGAATATTCTTCTTTCTGTATATAAAGAAATTTAGGAAAAGGGTTTGAGGGGCAGTTTAGTAATTTTAGGTTCTTATCCAGGTATAGTTAATGCAGGGATTAGTGATCTCTTAGTTTCCTTGGTATTAGCTAAGTCCTCCTATGAGGTATAAGTAATCCATGTATTAGGTATGCATAAATTGAATTGAGCAATCAAACATTATATTGGACAGATTAAATTTTTATACAGGGATTATTTTACTTAGTACAACCTACCAAACGACCCCTTAAGTGTGTGTGTCATGATAACGTAACGAAGTTCAAATATCTAAGTTGCTTAAAACGAAAATTTTTTCTAATAAACTAAACCTATTAAGGGAACCTAGATTTCAAAGAAAACAAAGAAGGGTATATGTATTACTACTAATATTTGAAAATGGACTCCTCTTTCCTTGTGAATGATGCAAAGTATTAATCAGAAAAGCCTCAAAGCCTAGTTTACAACTTTGCATCGGATTCGATTTGCGTTAGTGTTAACTATTTGGGTTGAAACCAGAAATATTTCTAACGACTGGTTATCATTTTTAGGCTTGACAAAAAGGTCCAAATCTCCAAAATTGTAATTAAATTTAACTTTATCTTCAACACGTCCCTCACGTCTAAACTTAATTTTTCTATTCGACAGCTTATACTTTTGATGAGGTTATTACACGATTCAATGGACCGAACATTGCCATTTTCTTTCATGCAACGCTCTAATGATACTTTCCTATTAACAATGTAAAAGAGTTTTCTTTAAAACAATCTATGAGATGTTAACGAGGAATATATGGTTTCTATATTCTTAAAAGGTTTATAAGAAAATTACAACTTGTGAAATCATGATTTTGTTTACTTTTCTGTCTTTATATCTTTTTCGGTCAGTGGTTACAATAACTAATCCCAAATTAATAGTAACACGTGTCGACAGGAAATATTAACTGTGTGAAAAACAAGACAAGAAGCAACAAGTAATATGACAAAAAAGATGGTCTTAGATTATTAATAAACAAGGGAAATTAGGGAAAAGAGGAGATGACATCCTACGTAAAGTACCAAAAGGCAAATCGAATCCGATGAAAAACACTATATCGCTAAGCCATAAAATAATAGTGCTAAACAGAAAGGGTAATGGCCGCATTCAGTGGCGGAAGTAGAATTTTCATTAAGAGAATTAAAAAAATAAGAAAATAAACACGCGAACAAGCTAATTAGAATCAACATCTAATATATTTATATGAAAAAAAATTAACTTTATATATACAATATAATTTTCGTGCAAAGGGGTTCCGCTGAACCCCCTTCCACCCACCTAACTTCGCCCCTGGCTACATCGATATTCCTAAAAGTTTAACGTGTACATATTAAAAGTGTAATTTGTTTTAAAGCACTACCAATTTATGTTAATCTATTGTACGAGTAACTTGCCTTATTGTTCAACATACTAATTAATACACTTTTTATTGCAATTAATACTATTATATATTTGAAGTGATCTTATATATAACGTAAAAATATAATGTAATTAAACTATCTAATCATAAACCATTCATCACAACACTTTCATTATATGGTTTTGGTTTTAAACAAGTTCAGAACTATAAACAAAAGTTATAAGTTCAGCAAAACTAAGTAATTCTGAATCACACTATATATTTATATTAAGAAATTTATTCAATATATATAATAATCTATTGTGCGCTCAAAGAATTAAAAAATTTGTGCTTCAAATTCATAAACCTAAAATCTTGAATCCGCCTGTTTAAAGGCCAGGAGATGGTGAGGTGGTGGACTAAATTAAAGCTATCTTTTGTGTTATGTGAAGGGTCCCAAAGGGTATAATTAGGTTCCATATTCTTCTTATCTCCTCATATGCCTTAACTTTACTTTTTCCCCCTTCGGTTTATGGTTTGCCCATAATATGCTTTCGTATCCACAAAGCAAAGGTTGAATTTTTCAACCATAGTGGAAAATTATTTTTAGAAAAGGAAGTCAGTTTTCCTGTTTGTAATCATTCTCTTCCAACTAGTGTCATCTATAAGATTTCAGTCTGCTAAATGCTATACAGATAATAATTAGCTTTTGCTATATTACATATAAAGAACTTTCAGTATCGGGCGAAATATAAAGAATTAGGAGAGAAGAGTTTATATATACGAATAATAAAAAAAATTATAAGGACCGGAACATGAAGACCAAAAAGATTTGACTTATCGCCACATCTTACTTTTCCTTTATTACTATTACGTTCTGCCCTTACATCGTAAAAGTCAGGGTTAAGCTATAGAAGAGTGGTGTGCTTTGGTGTAACCGGGGGGCTAGAACCAATGAAAGATTGTACCGGCATCCCTTCCTCTCATCATGCAGCTATCTCGAGCTCATTGAGTCAGGTCACTATAATTATTTATAGCAAGTAAAACTAGCAATCTGAGGAAAAATTACACAAATAACCTGATACGTAAGTTGGCATTTCACTTGCCCTTGCCTCTTCACAGAGGGTTTCAACCGGAAAGTCGTTTCGATCCAATCTATTCTTGAAGTATAGAGCCAGTTGAAACTGGTGGACTGTATATGTCCATATATTCACAAATTAAAAATAAATTTATTTTTTAACTTTTGACTATGGTTTAAAATTACTCCCAAACTGAAATTTCATTAGAAATTTGTGGCAAAAAATGAGATTTTTATCTAGATGCAAGATCACATTAGATCAAAGTAAAAGTCTAATGGATAACAAAATTGCTCCATTTCGAATGGGACATGGACAAATTCGATGCTTTTCCCTTTTAACATATACTAAACTTGCCTGTTATTTAGTACTACCAAGTAGCCTACATGCATGCATATGAATATATTAAAAATGGTGCCAGCTAATAATTACATCCATATTTTAAAACTTAGTAACAACCAAAAAATCATGAAAATAGTCAAATACTACGTAGCCAACAGGATTAGGATCGTTGTATAGTATTACGTCAAATCAAGTTATAATCCTATGTATTAACCTTATTAATTTAATGAACTGTCTCATTCGGTAACAGTATTTTGATTCATTATTCTTTTGGAAATTAGTTTGGTGATTGATTATGTCTCAACGTACGTGGTCTTCTATGACTCCTCTCAAAGTCTCAATCAAGGCATTTAAATAGAAAGTTCGATAGGAACTTACCAATCAAGCACTATATTAAATTAATTCAATAAATGAGACCAAATGATTTTTTTCCCCCTCCTGAAACAGGTCCTTACATTCAAGTAATCTGAAATAATTAATCAATCTAGGAATTGTAATTTAAGTTATATATACCGACTAGTATAATAATTTTACATAATTGATAGTGTAATTTAACATGTGATTATAGGTTAATTAATTATAATTTTTATCAGATTTTTAAAGTTTGTCACAAATTGATTTAACTAAAAATGATAACACTAATACTGATATGGGAAAAACGGAGCAGATATGGTGACCCAAACCTGACGATCTACTAATCTTCCACCTTAATCATCGACCTTCATATATTTTCTTATCTAGGGTCATATCTTCGGTAAGCTTGAGACATGCCTTGTCCTGTCTAATCACTTTTCCCAATACTTTTTTGACCTACTCCTACTTCTCCTTAGACCTACAATAGCTTTTGTATTAATGTTCTCTTGTTCAAATCTGTTGTGAATTATTTTTCTTGAGCCAAGGATCTTTTCAGAATAACCTCTCAACGGCCTCGACAAGATAAGAATAAGGTATGCGTACATCTTTCTCTTCCAGACCCTACAATGTGTGAATACACTGATATGTTGTTGTTGTATTAATAAAGCACCAGTGTATAGAACTTAAACGAATTAATATAATGTATAACTCAGTCTAAAATGCCTATAACTATGATTAAGATATTAAAAATAACTTATTGAAGATGTTAATCGTGTCATGCAGTTGGTGACACAGACTGTACATTTGATAGAACTTGGCTTGTCCCAATGTAAACAAATTAGGGTTAGGTGATTGAAACTTATTGCACCTTACCATCAATGAAAGAACAATCAATTAAAACAATATATCAGTTCACTGTCAGTTGATTTATGTGCACAACGCACTTTCAAAATAGAGTTGTTAGCTTGTTGTTTTAGTTGAGGGGCCTTTGTATTTAACATATAGTTTCATCTCTATAATATTTAAATTCTTGAAACTATCTATTGAACTAACATAAACTATATTTATATGGCAATTCTTTACGTCCTAATGTTAGTTTAACTATATTTGGGGCCCAAAAGAAATTAACTAAATAAACTTGGACCACTTCACTTTAGTTGTCAAATTAGAAATTTCTTTAATTTAGTGCCTTGTGTTCTTCATGGAGATGTCTTTCTCGTTCTTTTTGTAACCCCTCCTACTTTCTCTACAAAAGCAATGCCATGTTTTAGATATTAAAAAAGAAAAAAGAAAAAAAAAACTAATTTAATCATACGCGGAGCTATTTTAGCCATAAGTTTGGCATAATTTCGATTAAAATTTTATATTTGTATTAAAAGATTCTTAAATATATTTAAATAATTTATTCAGAACCTAACAATAAGCTGTCTTTTCTAGAATCTCATAATTTTGATTTTGCCTTTGGTGGAGTTTGCACGAATAGACTATAACCTCAATCTCAATAACGACATCATTTTGTATCTAAGTAACAAGTAAACAAAATTTAACCAATCAAAATTCAGTATAAAATGTAGAAAGAAATTTTCTGAGGTGCAAAAGGAAGAACAAGATAAATACCACATAATTTAATTAGTGGGGGAGTGCAAATTAAAATGCTTTAAATGAAGCAGATGGCATGTCTACATAAAGCGTTTAACTTTTTTTTCCACGTGGGAAGCAGGTCATGTGTATTAAAGCTAGTTTAATTCTTTAAGCTAGTTTTTACCAAATATACAAAAACCTAGGCTCAACACCTCTGATCTTTAAATCAGAAATTTCCCAAGGATAATGGCCCTTGGTACCATGCAACTGTGAAAAACTGGAAACATATCAATGAACAGAAGACAAGCATGATTTTAATGTTAATGAATCATTTGGGATGGGGGATATATAAGCACAATCAGTGACGAAGCCAGAATTTTCACCGGGAAAATTTACAATATAATAACGTAAAAAGGCTATAGAGATTCAACAGTTACTGCAGTCATATCTTTCTATAACAATCTCATTTATTATAAATTCTTTTGACTACTACAATGAAGTGATGTTATAGAGAACGTATATTATAACATAACAGAAAAATTGATTGCAAAAATAACTTGACCGTTATAGCGAAGTATTGTTATAGAGCATGGTTCTTATAGAAAAGTTTGACGTATGGTATAATAGATAAAAAATATATTTTTTACATTATACATTCTATTTTTTCGGACAATGTTCATAATTGAATTTGAATAAATAGAAAAACATGGTATGGGACATTACAAAAGTCCAAGAATCCGTTTTCTTGTTCTGCCGCTGCCTTATAAATGAATACTATATTTTTCCCTTGCAACAGGGAATATGGTCTTTTTAAGTTTTACTCTACCGACGGATGCTGACAAGGGTCTGTTTGGCTGATTAAGAGCTACCAAACACTGCTTATGAGGAAGCTGGTCGCTTTCCTAGGACACGTGTATAAATACGAATTTGTAATCCTAAAGCAGCTGCAGTTCAACTTGTTATGACCCGTTTGGTTACAGATTTTATCAAATAATTTTGGACAAATATATATTTGTTCATAAATTTTATTCATATTTTCGTAAAGTCACAAATTCCAAACCAGCTCTGGTTTTGTCCCAAAGTTTAATTATTATATTTTTTAAAAAATTTAAAAATTATTTCAAACTTTTATATTTTATAAAAAAGTCAACCATTTATTATTTTATAATAATGATGCGTCGTCTTCTCGGTCATCTGATAGTGTATATGTAGTTCATTATAATAATGATAATTTTATATCAAATTTATTTATGTTCGGGAATATGGTTTGTGATAATGATAATGAATATTATTGATGAAGGTATTGTTGGGTACTTGTGATAGTTTTTAGAACTTGTGAGTATAAGTCGCGTTTCGTATTTTTATTTTTTTAAAAAGTGATACGTGTTTTGAAAACTTATGTCCAAACACATTGTCATCTTCAAACTAAACTTCATCCAGATCAGATTTTTCAAAACGAATTTAAAAATCTATGGCCAAACGCTACCGTAGTGATATGAATAATCCTAAAATACATCTCAAACCAGCCAAAATAAGAATTAGGAAAATGAAGGGAAAAAAAAACTAATTTGCTCACCAAATGTATATTTGGCAAGGTAAAATCTACCTACATTCTACTCTTCCCAAATTTCATATTGTATAATTTTACTAGGTATATATATTATTGTTGTTGTTATAATGTGTATTTGGTGGTCTCCACACGTCCTTCCTTGCAAAGACCAATGCGTTGGCGAACATAAAAAAAAAAAAAAATCAAGCTCGATAACTCCCAAATATCATTTTTTATCATAAACTAATATTTTTAGTGCAAAGCATATTATATATTACGTGAAAAAGTACTAAAAATTTGACAAATATCTTAAACTCATAATTCTAAAGATATACAAACATAATAGTAATAATTTTGGTGCAAAAACCTAAAGTTCGAACCATCAAGTTAAAATTATGGATGTACAAACTGAATCGAAAAATCACACCAAATCGAAAATTCAAACCTAACCGATTAAAAAACTCGATTACGTTTGGTTTTATTTTGTTTGGTATTGAGTGAAAAAAAACCCACCGACATATAAATATATAATTTTAAGACTTTATATAGGATTTTTTTTGAAAAAAATATCTATAAATATTTGAGATCCTCTCATGGGATGTAATATTTAATAGAACTATGACGTGCATTCATTTTATTTTGCTTTAAATAACAGGTTGTATCACGTTCTTATTAAGTATTATTGAAATGCATCAATCACCCCTTTGTTCTTCCATATTTATATGTCAAGATTTCGTATATCTTTTTCGAATTTAAAATAGTATTTGGACAATTAAAAATTAAATAGAACATATCATTTTTTAGGTATCATATTGATTTTTATATTTAATTATTACATTCGGTTAACCTTGAAAGCGTACATCGATAAAAATTATTGTTAGGCGACTAACAAAATAATTATCATGTGTTACTACAAAAATTCTCCCTGAATATTTTAATAGATCATATATTTGTTAATTTTTTTAATATTCACAAATATATATTCACTTAACAAAACTTTATCCATAACCTTAACAAAGTACGATTAAATCTATACATATAACAAAAAAAATTCAAGAAATCCGAAAAATACGACAAAACCAAATCAATCAAAACTCATATAGTTGTTTGACCAACCCGATCCATATATACCTCTGATTAAAATTATGACGTGAAAGGACTACAGGTTCTTCTTGAGTTGTCTAACATTAAACTCACGAGGCTCCACTAGGTTAATTGGTCGCATAACAACCGTACCATGTTGTCGCAACAGACCTGCTAAGTGACGGTGGTGATTTATTATTTAATTTTATTTGTTGCCCAAATTTTGGGAAAATTTTCTGTTGTCATGCACCTGCATATAACCATTTTTCTTTTCCCCTGAAAGCAAAATCTTTATACTGTTGGAAGAATTTATAAATAGAAGTATTTTGTTTTTTATTTTATTATATAGTAGTACTTAATTAATTGATGGAAATTGGCTGGCATTACATGGCCCTAGAAGAGTGTGGAGGTTAAAGATTAGGTTAGAAGGTTAGTAGGTAATCGAGCGCTTTTCTTTGTCTTACTCAGTTCGCTAGCATTAGTGTTAGTATATTATCCTTTATTCGTAGATGGCTATTACTGTCTAGAGTTTGACTGCATTGTTGGATTCGATCTTATTTCATCTTGTTGTTATTCATACTTGTTGCAATTACCTTTACTTTTTCAGTCGTTCTCTAGCCGAAGGTCTATCGAAAACAGTCTCTCTGATCTTCCAGAGATAGGGGTAATGCTGCGTATATCTTACCCCTAGATCCAGCTCGTGGGTAACTACTGGATTTATTGTTGTTGTTATTAAAATTTATTTTACATTATTAGTAAGAGAAAAAGAAAGGTTTAATTTGGAAAATGGCATTTTGGTCATAAAAATTTGAACTCGCAATAACATAATCCGAACTCTAATCTCTTGGTTGAGTATTAGACAACATGTTATTTGTTAATTCGAATTGTAATTTCTTGGTCTTGTATTAGACAACTTGTTATTTGTTACTTCTTTCGTTTCAATTTATAAGATACTCTTTTATTTGAAATGTATCAAAATATTGGACATCAGTATATAAGTACTACTTATTATTCTATACAATTTTCCGCAATCATCTATTCGAATAGATTTTACATGCTGTAATTATAAGCTTTTTTATACAATGATTTTTTATTAACCAATAATTTAGTATTTTCTTCTATTAATACAATATAAACTAAATTATTTTTAAATGAAATAATAAAATAAAACGAGAGAAGTAGCTAGAATGGCAATCCAACTTAAAGTGAATGGCAATACGTGCAGCTTATGATTGCTTCAAGTACGTTAAAGGCTTAAAGCTATCAAAAACAACTCACTCATCTTTTCCTTTCTTTTAATCAATTAATTAAAATTCTAATTAAACCACCGAAAGATTGGAATAAAAAGGTAGAAATTCCTCTATTCTTAATCAATCGAGTCAATAAAGTGGAATAATCCTTCAGAGGGAGTGTTATAATTTCTCATTTGAGATTTCTGTGGGACAAATTCAAATTAATCGAGTAAATAGATTTCGAATATTGAACAGATTTTTTTAGAAGTACCAAATTTTAAAAATAATAATAAAGTGAAGGTCGGTAATAGTAATAGCATATTTAGCCAAACTTTTAAAATAAGCTTATTTTGAGAAATATTTTTCTCAAAGTGTTTTTAAAAAAAGTATTTTTGATGAGAATCGGTTTGTATTTAGCTAATTAATTTTAAAAAGTACTTTTTAGCAATAATTAGCGCTCGGTTAAGCATTTAAAAAATATTTTAAATATATTTTTCTCAAAATTAATTTTTGAAAAAAATACTTTTGAAGAAAAGTTACTGTTCTTTTTTTACTTCTACTCAAAAATATTTTTTCATATAAAAGCTTGAACCAAACATCTTGACAAAAAATATCTTTGTCCTAGAAGAAGCTGGGCCTAGCATGCTATAAGTCATTTCTCTTGCGTTTTATCCCCCTTTTTTTTTTTTGGAATTGATATATTACTGAAAAAGTTACCATAAAAGGTGAATCACTGTACCTAGTACTTGTGGGGAAATACACAGTAATTAGAAGGTTAAAGAAAGAAAAAGGTGATGAGGTCCGGGGTAAACTTTTTTCTGTGCAGAGAATGAAGGTAAGAGTAAGATAATAATAGTACAACTGAATACAATGGCCATCTTTGCAAACACAACACTCTGCAATTCTGTATTTAATGGATCTGGCCAGAATAGGACTCTCTACCTATGAGGCTATACGCCACATTTCCCGAAAAGAATAATTGAATTTATGTATAATGGTCAACACATTTAGGATCATTTGGTACGAACATAAGTAATATAGGAATTAGTAATATAGGTATTAATAATGCAGAGATTAGTAATGCAAGAATTGTAGTGCTGGGATTATTTTTTATCAAGTATTTGATTCATTGTATTAAAAATTAGCTATGCACTGTATAATCTAAGCTTGTGTTTGGTTTAAAACTGTACAAAATCTTCTTTACAATTATAACCTTGAATATTAAAAATTAAAAGGGTTTGAGGAGCGGTTTAGTAATTTTAGGGTCTTATCCAGGTATAGTTAAACCTGGTATAAGTAATCCCTTTGGTTTCCTTGGTATTAGCTAAGTCCTCCTGTGAGGTATAAGTAATCCATTTATTAGGTATACTTAAATTGAATTGAGCAACCAAACATTGTATTGAACGGATTAAATTTTTATACAGGAATTATTTTACTTAGTACAGCCTACGAAACAACCCCTTAAATGTTAGGAACAGGCTCAAGTTTACTCCAATACTATTTGAAATTACTCAATATTGTTATCCACTGTACTTTTGGTTCATTTATATTATTTTTTTTAAAAGAAAATTTCTTTAAAAAACACACAGTCGAACACACAATTATTATTTTTTGGGTGCGCACCGGATAATTTGTTTACTGTGTAACAAACAAATCACACGAAAAGCGTTAACACGAAAAGCGTTAACAGCACTAGAAAAACACATTCCGACGAATTATGACTGAGGAGACTCTTGTATAAAAACCACTCACCTTTGCGGGTTTTCATTTATATTCTTGTTATTAACAAATTGTGTGGCCGTTTAGGATACTTTAGGCAAAAATGAATGAATTCCACTTGTTCAATTTTTTCGAGAATTAAAGATCCAAAATTAACCCTTATGATTTGAGTATGATATAAATTTACCTTTGGTTGGAGCACTGTAATTCCAAACTTTAACTGAATATGTAAGCAACTAAGCTTGGTAATAATAGTCATTAAATTTTTCCAAACAAGGTTTAATATCAACCAGTGGTTACGAAGATAAAAATTGTCCAAATATGGAAAATCCAAAAGTAATCAAAAAATAATTATTGATGGGTTTGTAATTCCTTTTTGCACATTTCCTGGATGTCGTCCATCCACAATAAGGAGCTACTCATTTTTCATCATTTCTCATTACTGCTGTTTTTTTTTTTTGGTGTGGTCCAATTGTTATAAATAGGTCTAGATCAATCATACAAATGAGAACATTGAAGTATCATAGTCATGACAAAAATTTCAAGATATGTCAAAATGAACTAAGCTAATACTAAGGTCGGATTATATTGGATCTATAGTAGTACAGTGTACAAGGTATTCTGCGTTCATGCGGGATTTTAAGAAATGTCATGCCTCGAGAATATTGATATAAACAGTCAATCTTAATGTAAATATTAGCGGCTATTGGTCACTGCTCAAATCCGTAATCAATATGGGATAATTTTACCTTTGCTCCAAGACAACTTTACAAAAATACCACTAGAAGAACCCTGAGTATCGGACGATTTAAGGCTATAATCCATAATTATTGTGTGACCTATATTGACTGCAAATATTGTGTCAAGATTCCTTTCAAAATTTGTCAATCACTTATAGTAGCAGAAAGTGAAAAATACATATGATGTTAGCCAAAAAAAAAAAACATATGATAATCACTTTTATTAATTCAATTAGTGAAAATTTTTCAGGTCGAGCTTGTCCTTTGTTTTTCAGTGAAAATTAAAAAAATAATATATAGTTTATGGCCTAATTTTTTGAAACTATAAATATTGGAGAAGTAAATATAATAAATGCTTAAAAAGAAGCACCACATCCACATCCTTACTTTTTCCCATAGAAAAATCAATTTGCACTCATGTGGGAGTGGCTTTTGTGTACTGTATCCAATGCAGATGTTTGGCTATTTTATGGCTTAACTTTCATTTTTCTCAAGTGGTCGAAAATGACCCTTTTAATTGCTTGAAAACGACAGATGTGTTATAAAGTCTTTATTACACCCTAGATTTCCTCAAATCTAATTTACACCCCTTAAAATAGTAGTAATTAATTTCGCTTTGGGGTCGTTTGGTACGAGCACAAGTAATGCAGAGATTATTAATGTAGGGGTAGTAATGCAAGGATTAATAATGCAGGGATTATAGTGTTGAGATTATTTTTTATCAAGTGTTTGATTCATTATATTAAAAATTAGCTATGCAATGTATAATCTAAGCTTGTGTTTGGTTTAAAACTGTACAAAATCTTCTTTACAATTATACCCTTGAATATTCTTCTTTCTATATATAAAAAATTTAGGAAAAGGGTTTGAGGGGCAGTTTAGTAATTTTAGGGTCTTATCCAGGTATAGTTAATGCATGGATTAGTAATCCCTTGGTTTCCTTGGTATTAGCTAAACCCTCCTATGAGGTATAAGTTATCCATGTATTAGGTATGCATAAATTGAATTGAGCAACCAAACATAGTATTGGACAGACTAAATTTTTATACAGGAATTATTTTACTTAGTACAGCCTATCAAACGACCCCTGAGAGCATTATTTCTATTTCTGAGAACCCACTAATAATAGAAAATAAAATAAATGGGTATAAAGATTTCTTTTAATCTAAACATTTCCCTTATAGCGTTAACCCAGTAACGGCATTGCTTGTGGAAAAGAAAATTAAGTTGAAAAAAGCAATGTTAAACTATCAACAATCTGATTGACGATTAATAAAACAACCAACATTTTACTAATAATTTGTGTTGATAATATAAAGCAAGTTGACATATTAAGATCATAAAAATTTAAGATTTTAATACTACATTAATATGAGCATTTAATATTTGCTAGTAGTAATTCTTGTGGTTTCATTTATTTCCTAATTATGTTTAAATGAATTATTAATTAAACAACTAGTCCAAAACTCTTTAAAATATTACAACATAATAAGACAAGATACAATTTTTTGGGGAGTCAAAACAAGATACAATTTAAGTGGCAAATCAAACAATATTTGTAGGGCAACAAAATCTTGCAGTCCTTCTTAAATCATTACTATATTAATATTCTTTTTTGTTAATTTAGTGAAATGTTAACATTTAACTTTATACCTAAAAAACTAATGAGAGTTACCATATAAATGAATCATTAGGTTCAGTTGGATTGCTTTGGGAAAGACTTTAACTTCACGCATTTGACTATACTTTTGCCTTTTAAAATGTAGAAATGAAAAAAGAAATTATAGTAATTATTTAAAAGCCATAATCTTATAGAAGAAGTCTCCTATTTCATCAAAATGTTGAAATTATTATTTTTATCAGTGTCTTTATTTTTTAAATAAGTACTTATTTCAGCTAAGCTAGCAATTTATAGGCTCTAGTACTTGGTTTATAGCATGTACAAGTCAAAGTATAATTAAAGAATAAAGTTAGATGACAAAAGAATCCAATAAGTGCGATATGACCTTAAACTTTTTAATATATATATATATATATATATATATATATATATATATATATATATATATATATATTTATATATTTATTTATTTAAGATGAGTAATTGAACTTATCCCTTTTTAGGAAATATTACTCTTTCAAGAAAAGGAAATTAATAAAAGAAAGATAGAAGGTGGTTTAGCTAAGAAACTCTATTCTTTTTCCTTAAATTACACTCTCTAGGCCTAGAGTAGGCTTAAGCGAGTAAAACAATAAATAAAATTATGGACATGTTAAATATACTTACTTAATATCACTAAGTGACGTAATGAGATAGTTGAGATTATATATTCTTGATCATACATACGAATGTCAATGGATATTTAAAAATTGATTTAACCGATTAAATTGTACCGCACCGAATTGATATTTAAGTTATTTTTTTTAATAAAACATTAGGTTTTTATATAAATCTATAATCATACCGATAATTATGATAGGTTTTTATTTTATGAAAATAAATCAAAAAAATACTGAACTTTTCCAAATAAATTTACATGAAAAAATATATTTATATATCAAGATTAAATATAATAAACCATTGAATTTTTTCTTGGGCCTTAGAATTATGAAAACGGTTACAAGCCAACAAGTAATTAAACTCAAAACCTAATTCCCAAACCTATTTTACTACTCCTATTGAAATTAAATTATTTCTAACATATTCACTAGCAAGACACAAGGTATTCTAGTGATTTTTAGTAGCAAACTACTATGTATTGAATGTGTTTCCTTTCGTATGATTTAAATTTATATTTTTAAATATTTAATCTTCTATAGACTTTGTCTGTAAGTCCCAGCTTGCTTAATATCTTTCTATTCGTGTGATTTATATTTCTTTGTCTTTACTTAATTTCTTTTACGCTGCTGTAGAATAGTTGATGGATCCGTACTCTGGCAATCTTTCATTTTTCTTTAGTCATCACCCTTTAAATAGTAAAAATATTTAGAGAGTTTTGGTAAGTTCTATAAAGACACATATGTTATTGCATTATGCTTCTACTAGTAACTTTTAAATGTCAATTAAAAAATACCGAAAACTAATCGAATCGGTCGATATCGAAGAGAAACGACATGATTGGTACGGTTTCTAAACGTCTAATTTTGGTTATACTTTAAGGAATAATCGAAAATTTTATATGATACAAATTTTATGAAATAATCGGCCGAACCAAATCATTAACACCCCTAGCCATACATATAAAATTTGAGTCGACGAAACTTAAAAATTATCGTAAGTGTATACGATGCGAATCTGAATCAGATTGGTAACCTTAAAGAATTTTTCTTTTAATTGCGGGATGAAATTTGACAGCCAATTGCTAATTCTGAATAACCACCCCATCAATAAACTCAATTCTTCTATAACATAAAAGGGGCGGGCTTGTGCTAGCTGAATGACGTAGTTTAGATATTGTTATTCATGATATTAGTAAATTATAATTTAAAAAGAATAATTACCCTGATAGTAATAGACAGAATACCCAAGTAATGAGCTGGAATTAGTGTCAACCCATTTTCCCCTAATTACTCTCTTACAGCTCAACCCCATTTGCTTCTGCCACAAACCTGCTTTAGAAGCACATTAAATATTTTTTGTACATTTTGTGTCTACACTAAAATAAGTAATTGAATTTAAGAGGTAAAAATTACAAAAAAATAATATAATTACATTAGATCATTTAACGTGATAAAAATCTATACGCAAGATTTATACTTCACATTTATTGATTTGGTACAAATATCAGATCCCCTTCAAGACATTAATAAACTCCTTTCACGATTAATTTGATGCAAGTCTAGAAGTTATTAAAATCGAAATATGCGTTATATTATATCGGTTAAAATAATATGAAAAATATCACATTAATGTAATTGAATGCTTAAAATATTCAGGGCAAACTTGTCTTTTAAACGAAATTAAAAAGAAAGAAAACAAGAAACCTTGTCTTATGAAGTGTCATCTCCTACTAGTATTTAATTTACTTCTTTCTATCCAGATTCTACCTCAGACATAAAATAACCGGAGATAATAATTTTGGTTATTTTCATTTATTGAACTTTACAATTTTTTAATTTAAAATACTTTTGGAGTTTTCCAACGTCTTCCCTTTTAAGTGACACCTAATGTGGAAATATTTTTTTTAACCCCTCTTTCCCCCACCAACACCACCTTCACTTCACCTCCGGCGATCTTATTTTCTCTCTCTAAAAAACTCCCTCTGTCTCTCTCTCTCTAAAACTTGGACTAAAAAAGACTGAAACTTTATTTTTCAAGAACTCAAATTGTAGACTTAAAACTAACTAGATCCTGAAAATTTAACTAAATATCTACTGGGGCATAGTGTTCTTGTTCTTTTCTAGAGCTGCATTGCTAGTTGGTAAGTTAATTTTTTTTTTTTTTGCGGAATTTCTGATCTTTTTGTTTCCGTTACATTTGCTCTTAAGATGATGATGGTGTCAATGAGACTTTAAAAAAGTTATCTTTTTGTGTTGTTTTTGCTTCCGTTTAGCTTGGTTTTTTGTGTTGCAAACGCAATGCTTTTAATTTTGTTTCCATTTGAATCACTTCCTTCTTTTTCTCCTTTTTTTGCTTCTTTGAACTTGTCATTTACCTCGGTTTCTGTCGGCGGGTTTACTTCAATTTCAATACCCATTTTTGGGGTTCTGTTGCTGGGAGTCATTGCTTTTTTAGTTACATGTTTTGTAGACAAATTGTAAATTCCTTTTTTCCCTCTAAATTCAGTTCCTAGATTTGATTTTTGTGGGTTTTTTGCAATTATAGACAGTTTGTGATATGCCCTCTTTGTTTTGGGTATGCGGCTTTTTTTAAATTTGGTATTAAAAATATGAGCTTTATTATGATTCTTGAAGCTTTGCTCTGCTTGTGCAGTTCATTGGTTAAAGATTCTTTGCAATAAGGGGCGTGAAATTTTTAATCTTGTGGGGTGTGCGTGTGGGGTTGGGGGGGCGGGGGGCATGTCAATGTGTATTGGTTCTACGGGAGAAAAGATTATTAAGGAATGGATCATATTGTAGCAATGTAGGTGATGAGGTGCCTGGTTTTGTAATATTTATTCTTGTTTTGGTGTTCATCTTGTTAGAATATGGGAATGTGATATTTATGTTTAGTTTTTGTTGTTTAAGGTGGTCTGTCATTATCTTTAACTACTCCTGTTTGCCTATTTTATATTTTCTGGGGTAGTTTTGTGCCATAATAAATGGCTTTGTTGTGGAAATGCAATCACCAGCATTTGATGTGAATATTTTCATTAATATATGAGTATCACATTGATTCTTAGTTTCTCATTGAGCTTCTGATTTTACCTATTTGGGATCTTTCAGGTCCCGAATTCTTGTATTACTATGCTTATTTGCTTGTAGAAATCTCGATTACCTATCAGCTCTGTCTACTCTGATTTTGCTTGCATTAAAAGTGCACCGGAGTTGTATCTTACGAGGTTATAATAATCCTGCACTGCAGTACCAATTCTCAGTTTCATCCTTTTGTGCTTAAATCTTTGACTTATTCTTGTTCCAATTTAGTCCGAAATTTCAAGGTATAGCAACATTTCCGATATGTTCAGAGCTAGTGGAGGTGACATATTCCTGTATGTTGCTTATTATCAGTGAATTAGGAGGACAATTTCTGAATACAGCTTATATTGTTCCTTAAATATAGGATTTATGAGTTTTAAAGTTTACGTACTAGTTGGTGACATCATGTTTCCGCCACTATTGAAGCTGCTGCCCGTGGTATCGCTTGTCAAGCGTTGTGATGCATTTTGTGCTCTTCATTTATGATAGTTCTCTTTTCCCTTCTTTCTATAATTCGTTAACTGAATTCAGCCAACATTTTCCTTGTCCAACAGTCTACAATGGATCGTAGGAGTTGGCCGTGGAAGAAGAAATCATCAGATAAGACGGCAAGTGAGAAACCTGCAGCTCTTACAGTGGAGCCAGCATCTGCCCCTTCAGATTCAACTGAATCTCAGGTGTGTTAGTTGATATCTATATAATTCAAAAAAATATGTAGTAAAATGATCAATGAGGATTCATGCAACCAACCCCAACTTGTTTGGGACTAAGGTTTAGTAAGTGCATGTAAATTTCTTTTTTCTTCTGGTGTGTCTTCTTGCTCCTTGACCTAGTAATTTCCCTTTTCTTGCGTATACAACAAGGCTTTCTTATTGACCTTTTACGTACGAGGATTTATACAAAAAGTTTGCTGCTTAATTTGGTCGATACTAGCAAAGAACTACATTTATCTATATTCTGAGGCTTATAGCTTTAAGTTGAAGTTTGGTGGATGCTAGTCTTAAATGTTTAACCTGACCAATTATAAGTTTTTATTTGGTTAAAATATGTGTCATAGTTCTCAATTTGGTAAATGAATCACCGAATTGTTTTTACAATGATACTTTATGAGAAAGCTTCGTGCAATTTCTCTTATCTTTATTTATGTTTGATTTCCACTATATTTCAGGGTAAACAAGATAACTACAAGAAACCAAAATATGTGCAAATTTCTGTTGAATCTTATTCACATTTGACTGGACTGGAGGATCAAGTTAAGTCTTTGGAGGATCACGTTAAATCTTTGGAGGATCAAGCCAACTCTTTCGAGGAACAAGTGAAGAGCTTAGAGGATGAAAACAAGGATTTGAATGAAAAGTTGTCTGCTGCGCAGACGGAAATGACTAATAAGGAGAACCTGGTAAAGCAACATGCTAAAGTTGCTGAAGAAGCTGTCTCAGGTGATGTTACTTCTTGACTTGTGTTCTTTTTGCTACAAGTATCAAGCAAGTTAGTATTGAGTTCCTTTATTGACGACATCTCTTTGGACAGGTTGGGAGAAGGCAGAGTCAGAAGCCACGACACTGAAAAATCACCTAGAATCGGTCACTCTTTTGAAGCTTACTGCTGAAGACCGGGCATCACATTTGGATGGTGCACTCAAGGAGTGCATGCGGCAGATACGAAATTTGAAAGAAGAGCATGAACAGAAGCTGCATGATGTGATTCTCAGCAAAACCAAACAGTTTGACAAAATGAAGCTTGAGTTTGAAGCAAATATAGCTAACTTGGACCAAGAGTTACTCAGGTCTGCAGCAGAAAATTCTGCACTTTCGAGGTCTTTGCAGGAGCGTTCTAGCATGGTGATAAAGCTCAGTGAAGAAAAAGCCCAATGTGAAGCAGAAATAGAGATGTTCAAAAGCAATGTTGAGTCATGTGAAAAAGAAATACATTCTCTGAAATATGAACTCCATATTGCCTCAAAGGAGCTAGAAATTCGTAACGAGGAGAAAAATATGAGTGTACGGTCTGCAGAAGTAGCAAACAAGCAACACCTGGAGGGAGTAAAGAAAATTGCGAAACTGGAAGCAGAGTGTCAGAGATTACGTGGTCTTGTCCGGAAGAAGTTACCTGGACCTGCAGCCTTGGCCCAGATGAAGCTTGAAGTTGAGAGTTTGGGTCGAGATTATGGGGAGAGCCGTGTGAAGAAATCTCAAGGAAGGCCTTCTAGTCCACAGTTTTCCAGTTTTCCAGATTTTTCATTTGATACTGTGCAGAAATACCATAAAGAGAATGATCTACTCACCGAGCGCCTTCTGGCAATGGAGGAGGAAACGAAGATGTTGAAAGAAGCTTTGGCACACCGGAACAGTGAATTACAGGCCTCCAGGAGTATTTGTGCAAAGACGGAGAGCAAGCTTCAAAGTTTGGAAGCACAGCTGCAGGCTAATGTTGAACAGAAGAGCCCACCAAAGTCCACAGTTCGGTTGCCTACTGAAGATGGAAATGACGATAATGCTAGTTGTGCTGGATCATGGACGACATCATCGATGGCTGAACTCTCCCATAAGAAGGAAAAGAACTTTGACAGTCCGCATAAATCTGAAAGTGCAAGTCACCTGGATCTCATGGATGACTTTTTGGAGATGGAGAAATTAGCTTATCAGTCCAGTGACACAAATGGAGCAGTTTCAAGTCCAGATGATAATTCAAGACCCGAAACTACAAAACTTGACACCTCTTCTCCGCTGAAAGAACATAACGAGACACATATAGCAGGAAATCAAGCATCTCCCAAAGAGGAAGTATCAACACCGAGTCGTCTATCTGTTTCAGATGCATCGATATTCATAAAGCTCCGATCAAGAATTTCAATGGTTTTGGAGTCTTTGTCTAAGGAAGCTGACGTTCAAAGAATTCAAGAGGATCTCAGACAGATTTTGCAGGAAATGGGCGACACCATCCTACCGCAATCAGCTACTAGCATTATTGAGACTACTATTTGCTCTGATACTGCAACTGAATCTCATCCCTCTCCTGATGATGGTGAGGCAAGCATAGAAAAGGAAATTCCTGTTTCACATGATAGTAAGCCGTGCAATGAGACAGTCAATGGTATTAGCAAAGAATTAGCTGATGCTATTTCTCAAATTCATGACTTTGTACTCTTTCTGGGCAAAGAAGCAAAGGCTGTCGAGGGAACAGCTCCAGACGGAAGTGGAATCAATGAAAAATTGGACGATTTCTCTTCCACTTATGCAGCAGTAATAAGCAGCAGGTTAAGTATGGTGAATTTTGTCGTTGATCTCTCTCGTGTACTGAGTAATGCGAGCGAACTACACTTCAATATCCTCGGCTACAAGAATTCTGAAACAGAAATAAGTACATCTGATTGCATAGACAAGGTTGCTTTACCAGAAAATAAAGGTCTTCCGCATTCAGGAGAGGAGGGATACGCAAATGGTTGTGCTCATTTTTCTGATTCCACTTCTGATCCAGACATTCCTCATGAAGGAAGTCTCGTTCCCACTTCGGAGTCAACATCAACCTCTTTGAAGTGCTCATTGGAGGAGTTTGAACAATTGAGACTGGAGAAAGAGGATATGGTTCTTGATCTTGCTAGATATTCTGAGAACTTGGAAAACACTAAATCCCAATTGACTGAAACGGAGCAGCTTCTAGCAGAGGTGAAGTCACAACTGGTATCTGCTCAAAAGGCAAACAGTTTGGCCGAAACTCAGCTCAAATGCATGGCAGAGTCATATAATTCACTCGAAACTCGGACTGAGGAGTTGCAAACTGAAGTAAACCGTCTTCAGGCGACGATAGAAAGTCTTGATAACGAGCTTCAAGAGGAAAAGAAGAGTCACAAGGAAGCTTTAGACAGATGCAAGGATCTCGAAGAACAACTGCAAAGGTTAGTGGTTCTTGTTCCACATTGGCCCTGGTGTCAGATCTTATAATCTTAGGCCAGCTTTTAATTTTATTACATTATGTTTCATCCCATCGAATGTTTTGTCTTAGTGTGAAAGTAGCTATTGATCTCTACTTTACTTAAAGGTTTCATGCATCAGTAAGATTTTGCTGGCTATATAAAGGAGGTAGGACTAAACTGCTTGCTAGCCACTGCTTATTTACTATTTCAGATACGTCATGGTACGGGATTAACTGTCCCCATTCCGTGGTTCTCGTGCCACCACAAAAGGCATGGCATTGAAAGAGTGACCAGGACCTGTCCCTGACCAGGTCGTAAGTTGCATACCGATGCTGGTCAGCAGCGACACGTCAAAAGCAAGTCTTTTTTGATTGCCCCGCTGGTTGGGTCAATGGGTCCAAAGATGGAAATGGATAATCTGGATTTTAATCTGCGTAGTCATCACCTTCTGTAGAATTTATTTTTTGGTCTTTTCAACATCTTGTTTCATGTTAAAGTATTTGATGATGTCCTGTAAACTTTATTTTTCATGGTTTCTATTCACAAATATTTTTCCCCCACAGAGTTGGCTATACAGAAATATAGCAAGTTAAATGACGTCTGAAAGTTATGTCAAGTAGCACTTCAACTGTCCTTAATTATCTTTTTTCTATTTGAATCAGGATTGAGAGTTGTCCAGCTGCTGATCTTGATGCCAAGAACAACCAGGTAATTTTTGTGCTCCTATTTGAGTGATCAATCCGATCCATTGCAGTGATGTATTTTATACTAGTAGTTTACAGCATATTGGGAAAAAGATCGTGCTTCTCGTTTTTGTCCAAACTTTTGGTCTGGTTTCATGTTAATCCAGTTAAAAACAATTGAATTTCTGTGGTAGTGGTGCTATACAACTGAATTTGGAAATAGCATCTACCTCTGTTCTTTAGGGTTTTATCGCTGCTAGAAAGTAGACTTCTTTTAGTTTGCTCCATCTCTCTAAGTTTTCTTTCAGTGTTAGACATTTAAATTGGATGCTTTTAAAAGTGAGTCCAAACAATTTGAACGCTAAAATTCCCTGCTAATTTTTTCAAAATGTTGGATGTCTGATTAGCTGTTATGGAACCTTTCATTCTTCTGAATAGGTTCTAAATCATTATTCTTAGTTTTCTTAGGCACCTGATTTTCGGGTTTCAGGTTTCAGCAAACTTTTATGTTAAATGTATGAGTAATTTAAACAAGTTGGTATAAAGAGTTGGTGTTAGCATCCTTGTCCAACTTATCTGATGCCCTTATCTATCGAAAGTGAGTGTCTGAAGAAGATGATCTGTTGATTTTCTCCAGGAGAAAGAGTTAGCAGCTGCAGCAGAGAAGCTAGCTGAGTGTCAAGAAACTATATTTCTTCTTGGAAAACAGTTGAACTCTTTGCGTCCGCAGACGGAGTTTCTGGGGTCTCCATACATCGATAGTTCAAAAGGCGAGGGCTTTCGAGAAGAACCGACAACCACCAGCATGAACTTGCACGAAAATGATTTAGCCGAGTCCCCTCCTGTGGATATATACAATGTGCCGTATAGTCCATCGGACTCTGATTTAAACAATCCATTGAGATCACCAATCAGCTCAAAGTCTCCTAAGCACCGGCCTACCAAGTCTGGCTCTTCGTCATCTTCTGGTCCTACACCTGAAAAACAATCTCGTGGTTTCAGCCGATTCTTTTCTTCTAAAGGAAAGAATGGCTATTAGCCTGCAGCTTGCACGCTTTGCGTGCCATTTGTTTGGCAAGTCGATTAATAAGATTGGAAGGCACGACATGTTGACTCGACTACTGTAGATAATGAGTTACACCTTCTCATTTTGCTTCATAGCAACTCTCATGAGGTTATTCACACTGGGGAATTTCCTATTGGCCAGTTCAGACTTAAAGGTATACAGGAAAAGTCACTTCTCTGGTTCATTAGCTTCTATCTATTTTTTTTTTTGGGCGTAGTGAAGTTTTTAAAATGTATGTACACGTACATCCTGATCCTGGAAATTACATAGTGAAGATGTTTTTTTGTATGTTTTGTATGAAACGATGTTTTATGATTATTATGAAATAATAGTTGTATGACATGATTGTATATTACTTATATACCTTGTGAATACCCTCAGTAGTGGTGGCAAAATAGCTAAAAGAAAACAATTATTCACCTATATTATCAATTAAAAATGGGTTGGATGATGAACTGTTTAAAAACGGGTCAAATATGGATAGGAATTACATTATCCATTTAGAAAATGGATAACCAATTGATAACTAATTGGTTTAACTTTTACATTTGTAAAACCTCAAATAGGGGTTCTTCGAGTTTGGAGATTAGGAATTCTTTCAAAAATGTCATATTCAAGAAGCCATGGATAATATGGATATCTATCTTATCCGCAGGTTAATTTATTTTTTATTCGTATTAAATGAATCGGACTGGATAATTTATTCGTTTTTTCATTACCCGTTTTTGACCCGAATATATCCGACCCGATCCGTCCGTTTGCCACCGCTAATCTCGTGTATGGATATGGCATTGATCTAAGACTCCAGTTAGTATGACAAAGAAACTAAAGAATTTTTTTTTAAAAAAAATAATGAAATCAGCTCATAAAATCATTTTGCTGTCACTGGTTGGACGTTAATGTTGGTGCTAAAATATAGCAGTGATGCTATGAGGTCGGAATCGGGCCGTGGAAGGTAGCCCATATGAGGTTGGAATTGGGCCGTGGAATGTGGTTTTGGTATTAGCCATATATAGCAAAAAGTTAATGTTAGATCTTAAAATGTTATCAACGATTAGTGTAGATTAACTACTACCCTAAATAACAGTTCCGTCTCAGTTCCAAACAAGTGGGGGCTGGATATATGAATCTATACTCATCATGTTACTCTATTTAAACGTACCTCATTTCAACATTATGCAAGTGCAAATAAAAAGTATTAGAAGTTTCATATAGTTTTTGAAAGTATTGTCTAAAAGGCTAAACCACTCTAGAAAGCATAAGACTTATAGTAAAATTGCTAACGTCTAAAACATTTTTCAGCTAATATGTATCACCTATATAGATTTTATTTTCATTGTACTCTATCATTTTCTAAGTATACGTAAATAACAAAAAATTGTAGGTCATTCGAGACAACTTCCTTCCAAACAAAAGTAAGACAACTAGATTTTATTTTTTTTAAAAGAAAACATCATTTTGGTCAAGTGAAAGAGTTGTAATCTGGCAAACATCTGAAAATGAGTTTTAACTTTTGTACACTAATTTTAATTTTTTACGCTATAAGGATATCTAAAAGATATTTATACGCAACTATCCAAAATAAATAAAATTAGTAACCGAAAAATAAAATAAGCTACTTGCTATAATAGGATCAAAAAGGAAAAAAATTATTGGAAATTCTGGGAATGCATTTAGTCAACTTTGATTCAAAAGTAAAAGAAAAATGAATAGAAAATGTGTGAAGAAGTAAACATTTAAGGATGCAGGCCAAAAACAAAAATTAATGCCCCTGGCAATTTATTCCCAAAAATGTTGTTTCTTGTATTTTTCCAAGTGGAAATAAATCACGTGATAAAACAAAAATTGCTGTTTGTGATATTTTAATAAAATATATAATGGGCCCTCGGCCCATGTGAGAACTGGCCCATTTTCTCCCTCGTCCCCACGATCACTGTTGAAACTGTACTAATGGGCCCATTCTACACCGGCTTTTTGCCTCGAAATGGGCCACTAAACCAATAGAAAACGACCTGCAAACTGTACAGAGTCGTACCCTTTTAGCTTGGAATGTGACACTTTCGTCTATATTATGGGTTATTAATGCAAGGCTTGATTTGGACTTGGACTATGACGCTTTTGCCTTTTATGGGCTCTTAATTAATTTGGACTTCCCCATAGCTTAAGCCCGTAAAGTTAGGAACTAATAAAGGCCCTTCTTGGCCAAGCTCAATACTGGCATATACTCGTCTAGTTGTGTCATGATTTGTTTTTCTATACCGTCTAGTGTCATGATTTGTTTTTCTTTTGGAAAGATAGGAAATGATTTACCAACAAGTAAAGATAGAATAAATTCAAATCACGCGAGGAGGATGATTCTAGCTTTAGTGAAGCATTCATCCTCAGTTCGGGCTCACAGTGGACAACTTTTATGAACGAGAGAAAAGTTTACAATAATATTAAAAATGGTGGTATATTGCTTTGGAATGCGTGTTAAAATATGTCTAATGAATTATCAAACACCCTTTATATAGTAATGGAATCCTACTCTAAGTACAACTTTAAAAGGTAAAAATTCTTATGTTTAACCGACTGTCGGTTCTTCATCAATACATGCCGAGATCCACGCTGTGATATTCGGCCGGTCGTGTATATTACGGCATTCTGCTGGTAGTGCTTGATTGACCGACAAGCATAATCTTTGCTTCGATTCTGACTCGAAGCAGACAATGTCCCCTGGATTATGACTCGATGAGACATTTGCTTCGATTCCAATCCTCGCAATCATATCTCGAGCTCGTTTTACCCTATTGGAGGGT
Source organism: Nicotiana obtusifolia (assembly GCA_002018475.1). Lineage (NCBI taxonomy): Eukaryota > Viridiplantae > Streptophyta > Magnoliopsida > Solanales > Solanaceae > Nicotiana > Nicotiana obtusifolia. The sequence continues at coordinate 173,947 of MCJB01026376.1, forward strand.
GAAGTGTATCGTGAACTAGGTTTTTCCCGTATACAGATAGTCCCCTCGTTTCTTAGAGAGCAAGCTGACGAGAAACGACATGAGCACCGCGATTCCTTCTTCAATACGCCATGTCATAAACGACAAAAAGGTCGGAACGTCTCGTCGGTCATGTTATAATGGCATTAAATTCACGTCAGCCGTCGGTTAGTTGTCTGGCTGTCCCTGGAGGCGAAACGCCGCGGAGCCACTGTAAATAACCCCTCTTTTGTTCATTTCTTACTTTATATCAAATCGTCTACCCTCGTACCCTCAGAATTTCACTACTCTTTTTCACATTCTAGCATTTTACCTTCGTCATTCGAGATTCCTTTGAAATTTTTACTCATCATCCACTCAAGCCAACACATCTGAGCTTCCAGCTTTTAACCTTTCTTTATATCCTTCAAGATTTCTCCTATAACAATGGTAAAAACTTCAAAATTTGTTCCCCAAATGGTCGCTTCTACCTCCCAAACGACTGCCGGAACCAACGAAACACTTCCGATGTGGTCGACCTCGGGAGGTCTGCTACTAACGTGATTATTGATGAACTGGCTCCTGAACTTCCTTTGAAAATGTTCATTCCTGGGGTTGTTCGATCGCTGACGACTTCAAGGTCAAGAAGCCTTCTTCGGTACAAGGTCAGCGTGAGGATGCCTCAAGATTCATTTGCTCAATCATCGAAGAGGGCCTCCCCATGGTCCGAGAAAACTGCAACTGGGCCAACAAGAAAATCTTGGTCCCCGACTCGAAAGAGGCCATTACCACCCATGTCGAGGGATATATGAGTGTTTATATTTATCCATTTACATTGGGCTCGGTGGACTCGGTCATCTTAGACTTTTGCAGGTGGCATAACATTGCCTCAGCCAAATTCATGTGGAGGATCGTGATCCTCCTCTAATTTGGTGTGAATAAAATCTATTCGTGCACCTTCACCATCGATCATCTACTCCGTCAATATAGTCCCCGAATCTTCCGGGGGGACTGATAAAGCTTGTACGCCGGGCCAACAAAGCCCCATTTTTTAGCATCGAAGAGGACCGGGATCGAGACTGGCAGGGTCGTTTTGTCCTGGTGAGGACCTCAAATTTGATCCCGACCGAATTCAGACTATTCCCCGAGAAGTGGAATGTATCACATAAATAAAACTTTCCCTTGAATGTTGATTTCATGTTCATTACTCTTTTTCTCATTCGCATTCGTGGTGGTGCAGCTATCTCTCGAGTTCCAAATGCCGTTCCTCGACTCAAGGAGTGGGTCGAAGGTATTTTCTCACAGATCCTTACTCTGAGCGCTCGTGGCGCAAACTCTCGAAGGGCCGATAGGAGGCTCGTTCCCTTTGTAAGATTCCTATCCCGAGTAGGTATTGTTAGGCTTCTTCTCGTAGCGTTACGTTCTTATTATTTTTTCTTTAATTCTCTTTTGCAGGTTTGTCTAAGACCATCGAGCTTAGGCCCCCGGTTATGAATAAGGACTTACCTGCCGATTCTTCTACTTTGGGACAACCAGGAGCCACCGCAGTGGAGAGGAAAAGGAAAAGGGCTCCAAGTTCCCCGATCTCGGAGAAAAAGAAAACAAGAAGGAGGCAGGTTCGTAAGCCAAAAGAAGCCTCCAGCTCCCGAGTTCTTGACTCGGATTCACTTCTCCGGCTCAGAGACGAGCCTGAGGAGGATGAAATATTTGTGGCCCACGAGCCGTCTGTCCCCGAGGAATGGGTGGCACCCGAGAGGAAAACGATGGAAGCTAATCCTCCTTAGGTTCACGAAGCTGATGCCATAGTGAGAGGTGAGAACTCTCGAGACACCGGCTCTGCCCCGCCTGGAGTTATAGATATTTTGGGATAGCCTTCATTCACAGTATCAGTGTTTGATGAAGCCCAAAAAACGGAGGAGTGATCACACGAGGGAGTCCATGGAGCGGACGATCCCTTCCAAGGCTTTTTTGACGGTGTAGACTCATCCACCTAGGAAGATTTCACTAGATTGGGTGACTTAGAGGTTCCAAGGAAAGGTCCACTCTCGGAGGTCGGTGGGTCAAGCTTGATCCCGAGATTGATCAATCGGTTTCCTGCTCTAAGCACGGATCCTGGTCGAAAGCGGTTTGTCGTTATCACCGTTCCGGAGGATGTCCCAATTCTTTCCGGCCCCGTAGGAATAGTTAGTTACCTTCGGTGCCTGGTAACCGAAGAAGACCAGGCATAAATGAATGAGGCAGATGCGCCTTTCCTGTTCAATGAATCACAACATGCGCTGAACCGGGTAAGGTGATGCCAGACTTTTTATTTTTCAACTTTAGTTCTTGATAACTCTAGTATCTATTCTCATTTTTGTAGGCCTCGGTGCTTCACCATGAATCCTTCCTCCGGTACCGAGACGAGATGAACCAACTCGAGGCTGAAGTCAAAGAGCTTGCTGAGAAGAGAGGCAGGTATGAGCTTCTCAATGAGCAACGTGAAGAAAAGTCAAGAGCCTTCGAACCGAGTTGGATGCGGCTCAGAAAAAACACGCCGACCTGGTGGAATACGTAAAAATCTTAGAAGTTAGTGATGATGAGCTAAGAATGGCGTCTAACTTCAAAATCCGTAGGTCCAGCAGAAGGTTGATCGGGTCGATCAGGTCCGGGCTGAGATGGACGAAGTCAAGGTCCTGGCCAAAGAGTGGAAGGGCAAGATGGATCGATTGGCTTCAGAAAAGGAGACTACCCGGCAGAAGCTAGCCTCGGCGGAGGCCCAACTTCGATCTATGAAGGAGAAAACTGAAACCCGATCCCAACAAATCGAAGACCTCCAATCTCAGCTAGGCTCAGCCGTTGCCGCACGGGATTCCCTTGCCAAGGAGCTTGAAGCAGCCACGTCAGTGGCGGAATTAACCAGGGTCGACGCCGAAGAGATGGTAGCCCAGTAGAAAGCTGATGCTGAGGCAGCTCAAGAACGCCTGAAGGCCATCGTCAAATATGTGAGGTAGCAGTCCCAGAGGGAGGCTCTCGAAGAAGTTCATGCCCGGGGGTTTGTTTTATCTGCTGAGAGTGAAAATTTTAAGAGGCTTGAGGCCGAGGCCAAGAAATTGGCGTACCCCGAGGAAAAGGAGGATTTCAAGGGTTCGGGCGGATCTCAGGACGGGAAAGACCCCCGATGGTTCCGGTGACGAAGCGAGCTCCGGCGAAGATCAAGCTTCTTAGGTTTGTTGGACTTTGTAAAAATTTATGTATATATACAAGGTTTTTCCCCATCGACAAATTTCAAGCTTGTTTCTTTTTGCTTTTTTCTTTACGATCGCAAAGATTTTGAATGCTTTAACACATAATAATTAGGTCTTGTTCGGAGGTTCGAACAATGCTCGTTCTTGATATCATTTTGCTTAAGACTCGTGGGGGCTTGGTATGACTAGAACCTTTCCCTGAATTATTTACTTAGAATTTGTAGATTATAATTTTGCCGAGGGTAGCCTTAGAACCGGTTTAGAAATTTTGAAGGCCTTAAGTTTTGGTTATGGATCTCGGACGTCTCCGAGTCGTTCTAGGATGGTCGTAGCCTTTTAAGTTGGGGTGTTGCCTAATGGGATGATTACCCTGATCCATCCAGGCTTGCCCAGGATAGTAGTCCCCAAATGGGGATGGTCGTAGCCTCTAAAGTTCGGGCACTGCCTAATAGGTTTTTTGCCTCCGGGCTTCGTAGCCCGAGCCGCCCGGGCTTGCCCATAGCGACAGTCCCCGAGTGGGATAATCTCTTGGATTTGGACAGAGGTGGCCCTTTGGCCCAATGTTCTTAGGGAACAAATATAGTAATTTTTAAGAGACAAAGTATGTATCTGCAAAGTAGAAACTTTCTTTTATTTCTTTGCAACATACAAGATCTAATGTGTGCACACTTCATGTTATGGCTTAAGTGCTCTATGTGGGAACGCTTCATTTGACCATTTGGCCCTTACAACAAATCCTATCCTCCAAGTCCAGACTTGTTTGAGCATGAAGTTCATTCCTTGATAAAATCGTTACTCGAGGGTGATGGCCCCCAGTAATTATGGCCGATCTTAGAGAGGGCTTGGATACTGTTGATGCGAACCTTGACTCCGGTTCATAGTCGGTCTTCAATTCTAAGTTAGCACTATCCATGGTTGCCTCATTAAAACCTTACCGGAAAACCCATTTGGGACAAAACCGATTCAATAGAAAAAGAGAGTAACGCGTACTTTCAGGCCTAATAGTTGCATCAGTCCTTCGCCGTTTCCTACAAGTGTTAGTCCAATCCATATATATTTAAAGAGAAGTAATGAATGTGGTCATACCTAGATGTAGTATCGTTTTAAATGGGGGTATGTTCCAGTTGTTCGATAGCATCTCACCGTTCACCGTTTCGACTTTGTACGATCCTTTGCCGGTGATCTTACTAATTCGATACGGACCTTTCCAATTCGGTCCCAGCTTCCCTTCGTTCGGGTTTCGGGTGTTTAGTGTCACTTTCTTAACACCAAGTCCCCAATATTAAAGTGTCAGAGATTGGCTCTCCGATTGTAATATCTTTTGATCCGTTGCTTTTGGGCGTCTAACCGTACGAGGGCTGCGTCGCGCCTTTCGTCTAACAGTACCAGGTTCATACTTATGGCCTCGTCGTTTGACTCCTCGGTCGCATATCGGAACCTAGGACTCGGTTCTCTTACTTCGACCGGTAAATGAGCTTCAGCACCATAGACAACCGAGAACGGGGTGGCTCCAGTACTGGATTTTGAGGTCGTATGATATGCCCATAGGACTTCGGGCAAGATTTCCTTCCATTTCCCTTTGGCGTTGGTCAACCTCTTTTTGAGGTTTTGGAGTATGATTTTGTTCGCGGACTCTGCTTGCTTGTTTCCACTAGAGTGATAGGGCGTTGATAGGATCCTTTTGATCTTATGGTCCTCAAAAAACTTGCTCACTTTGCTGCCTATGAACTGATTCCCATTGCCGCACACGATCTCGGCCGGCATTCCGAACCGGCATATTATGTGGTCCCATATGAAATCAATAACTTCCTTCTCCCTGACTTTCTCAAATGCCTGGGCTTCCACCTACTTAGAAATATAGTCAGTCATAAATAAGATAAATTGAGCCTTACGAGGCGCCTAAGGTAGGGAACCAACGATGTCCATTCCCTATTTCACGAACGGCCAGAGTGACAAGACCGAATGCAGCGGTTGCCCGGGCTGATGGATCATCGGAGCATGCCTCTGACATTCGTCACATTTTTGCACTAATTTCTTTGCGTCTTTTTCCATGTCAATCCATTAGTAGTCGACTCTGATTATCTTCCGAACCAATGACTCCGCGCCTGAATAGTTCCCGCAGGTACCCTTGTGGACTTCCCTCAAAACATACACGGTGTCTCTCGGTCCCAAACATATGCCTAGTGGGTCATTGAATGCTCTTCTGAATAGGGTACCGTCTTCGGACAAGCTGAACCCAGCAACTTTCGAACGCAGAGCTCTCGAGTCTTTAGGATCCGAGGGATGTTTTACGGTCTTCAGGTAATCTATGTATTTATTTCTCCAGTCCCAGGTTAAGCTTGTCGAGTTTATCTTGGCATGGCCTTCCTCCACTATCGATTTCATGAGTTGTACGACCGTTCTTGAGTTAAATTCATCATCGTCGACCGACGATCCCAAGTTAGCAAGAGCATCGGCCTCGCTGTTTTGATTCCGAGGTACATGTTGTAAGGTCCATTCCCTGAACCGATGTAGCGTTACCTGTAGCTTATCCAGGTATCTTCGCATTCGTCCCTCTTTGACTTCGAACTTGACTTGGTTCACCACGAGGAGGGAGTCGCACTTAGCTTCGACCACCTCGACCCCCAAGCTTTTAGCCAGTTCAAGAGATGGAATCATGTCCTCATACTCGGCCTCGTTGTTAGTCAATTTTACAGTTCTAATAGATTGCCTAACTACATCACCCGTAGGTGGCATCAACACAATGCCAAGTTCGGACCCTTTTGCATTCAAGGAACCGTCCGTAAAGAGGGTCAAAATTCCAGAAGAGGTCCCCGAGTTCAACAACAGCTCCTTCTCGACCTCAGGAATTAAGTCCGGCGTGAAGTCGGCCACGAAGTCCGCCAAAATTTGAGATTTGATGGCGGTTCGGGGTTGATATTCGATATTGTACCTGCTGATCTCCACGGCCCATTTAGCCAATCGTGCCGAGAGCTCGGGCTTATACATTATATTTCTTAATGGGTAAGTAGTCACAACACATACGGGATGACATTGAAAATATTGTTTTAGCTTCCTATTGCTAAGCGCCAATTTTTCTAGGTGAGGATACCTAGTTTCGGCCTGGCCTAGGGTTCTGCTAACATAATAGATAGAAAATTGCAGCCTTCCTTTTTTCAGACCAGGACTCCATTTACCGCTACCTCGGATACCGTCAAGTACAGGTACAACTGTTCATCTGCCTTCAGAGTACAAAGCAACGGTGGGCTCGAGAGGTAATGCTTGAGTTCCTCCAAGGCTTGTTGGCACTCCGGGGTCCATGAGAAGTTATTCTTCTTCTTCAACAGTGAGAAAAATCGACGGCTCTTATCGGAGGACCTCGAGATGAATCGTCCCAAAGCGGCTATGTTCCCGGTTAACTTTTTGAACGACCTTGACATTATCCACAATGGTGATGTCCTCGATAGCCCTGATTTTATCGGGATTAAACTCGATTCCTCGGTTGGACACCATGAATCTGAGGAATTTCCTGGACCCGCCTTCGCATTTTTCCCGGTTCAGCTTCATATTGTATTTCTTCAAAATATTGAAGGTTTCCTGCAAATGTTTCAAATGGTCCTCTGCTCGCAAGGACTTAACCAACATATCGTCAATGTAAACCTCCATTGATTTTCCTATTTGCTCTTCGAACATCTGATTTACTATACGTTGATAAGTGGCACCGATGTTTTTAGTCCGAATGGCATTACGTTATAGCAGTAGCTACCGTATTTAGTGATAAAGTATATTTTTTCCTGGTCGTCCGAGTCTATCTGAATTTGGTTATACCCGGAGTAGGCGTAGAGAAAATTAAGGATCTCTTGGCCGGTCGTGGCATCGATCATGTGATCGATGTTTGGCAGAGGGAAAGAGTCTGTGGGGCATACCTTGTTTAAGTCTTTATAGTCTAAACACATTCTTAGTTTATTCCCCTTTTGGGGACTACTACCATGTTTGCTAACCAATCCGGGAACTTAACCTTCCAGATGGACCCTATTTTAAGGAGTTTAGATGCCTCGTCCTTGATGAATGCATGCTTGACTTCGGACTGAGGCCTCCTTTTCTGCTTGACCAGATGGAAATTTAGATCTAAGCTTAGCTTGTGAGTAGTTATCTCCGGCGGAATCTCTGTCATATCGAGGTGGGACCAAGCGAAATAATTTATGTTAGCTATAAGGAATTGAATAAGTTTTTTCCTGAGCTCGGGAGTTAGCCCCGTGCCCAGATGTACCTTATGATCAGGAAGGTGTTCGATCAATATGACTTGCTCCAGTTCTTAGACTGTTGATTTGGGGGCGTCGGAATTATCGAGGACTATGAAAGACCAGGGAACTCCATAGTCGCCGTCCTCATCAGTTCCCTGCTTCTCCGGCTCGATCGAGGCAGGTATCGATAATTGCTATTTGGTTTCGTCTCTGGCCACCAGACCTAGACCCTTCAATGTCAAAAGTGCGAATACCAGGATTACCTCGTCGACTACGAACATCTCCTTTGCGGCCGATCTACTTACTAGAATCTCTATTCCTAAAATAGTTTTTGGCTCGATTGCTCAGGAACTCCCGGAGATGTCCGTTGTTGAATAACCAAGCTACTTCCTCTCTCAATTGTCGGCAATCCTCTGTTCTGTGGCCGTGAGTACCATGATATTTACATATTAAATTGGGATCCCTTTGGTCTTGATCAGACTATATAGGTCGAAGACACTTGGTATCTTTGATGCGTCCGACGACAGATATAATAGCAGCAGCATCGACGTTGAAGTTGTACTTCGATAACCTAGGCGCTTCCTTAGGCCCGATGGGCTTGTCGAAATCGTTTTTACTCGTGAGTCCCCAGTTATTTTGACCTCAATCGCTTCTCCTTTCACTTCTCACAGGGTTTTGTCCAAACCCGTTATCGCTACGATCACCGTTGTATGGTTGGTACCGATCTCTACTTGACCTTGGTTCATGACCAATGTCTCTTTTGGATCTGTTACTAGCTCGGTCGGGATAAACAAACCCGGAAGCCCAAGCTGATAATCTTCGACCCTAATTTTTGATTGGTACCAGTTATGCACATCGGCCCAAGTTACAGCCGGATATTCTATCAGATTTTCCTATAACTGTTGCGAAGCCAATGAGCTTCGAGTATTAAGTCCTTGGGTGAAGGCCTGAATGGCCCAATCATCTGCCACCGGCGGCAGGTCCATCCATTCCATTTGAAACCTTGACATGAACTCCCTGAGCATCTCGTTGTCTCTTTGCTTTACCTTGAAAAGGTCCAACTTCCTAGTGTCGACCTTGATAGCTCATGCGTGCGCTTTTACAAAAGCATCTGCAAGCATAGCAAATCAATAGAATTGGGGGGCAAGTTGTGATACCAAATCATAGCTCTTTTTGACAAGGTCTCTCTGAGCTTTTTCAGCATGACAGATTCGATATCATCATCTTCCAAGTCGTTCCACTTGATAGCGCACATGTACATGGTCAAATGTTCATTTGGATCAGTTGTTCTATTTCACTTAGGAATTTCAGGGATACGGAACTTTTCGGGATCGGCTTCAGAGCTGCGCTCGGAGGAAAAGGTTTTTGAACAAACTTTTTGGAGTCCAGACCTTTCAATATCGGAGGTGCTCCGGGGATTTGGTCGACCCTGGAGTTGTAGGTCTCCACCTTCTTGTTATTGGCTTCGATTTTCTTGTCTCCCATTTCTAGTCGTTTTATCAATTCCTCGAGCATCTGTATTATCTCAAGGTTGGTCCCGAGTTCAGCTTCATTTGGCCTATCTGTGGCTGGTTTATTTCTATGTGTGTTTTTCTGGGACAGTTCGGGCTCAACTCTACTGGGAGCGAGGCTTTGGTTCTGCAGTTGGGGTATCGTTGCCTGCTGAGCCTACAACATTTCGAAGATCACCCTTAAGTTGATCTCATCTCCTTCACCATCACGAGCATTTTGGGCTACTGATCGGATTCCCCCGCAGACGTTGTTCTCAGGATTGGTAGGCAAATTCGTGTTAATGGCCACATGTGAGTTTGCGTTGCTCGGGTCCGCGGTCGAAAATTCCATTAGGATCGGCAGGGGGCACCTCATTACCGAGCACCGTATTATTGTTCTCGCCATGGTGGCCAGACTCAGCATCCGTGTTTAGAGGGGCGGATTGGGAGTTCGACATTTCAAACTTTGACATGAAAACAAAGACATTTCAAAGAACAAGTGTGAAGTAGGGTGTGTTATGGAAATTTATATCAAATTGCCACTATTATCCTTAGTCCTATGGTGGGCGCCAAACAATTCACCCTCAAAATCGGATAACAGTTAAATTTGTAAGTGGTTTTAAGAATATACGGATTAATTTGATACAAAACGATAAATTGAGTTAGAATGGACCAGTAAAGATACAGTAAATTCAAACCACGCAAGTAGGATGATTCCAGCCTTAGTGAAGCATTCACCCTCGGTCCGGGCTCAGAGTGGACAACTTTATGAACAAGAGAAAAGTTTACAGTAACAGTGAAAATAGTGGTATATTGCTTTGGAATGCGTGTTACAATGTATCTAATGAATTATCGGATCCCCTTTATATAGTAGGGGAATCCTACTCTAAGTATAATTCTATAAAAGGTAAAAATCTTCTGTTTAACTGATTGCCGGTTCTTCATCGATACATGCCGAGATACAAGCACGACCTTTGCTTCGATTCTGACTCGAAGAAGACAACGTGTCCCCGGATTCTGACTCAATGATACCTTTACTTTGATTCCGATCCTTTGCAATCATATCTCGAGCTCGTTTTACTCCATTGGAGGCCGGAGTGCATTATAATTTTTTTTTTTTCCGTATACACTAATCTCTTTAAGTGAATCGTTTCAATAGTTACACAGGTAAATAACATGTCGAAAATGACTTGCCAAAGATAGTAATGAACTTCTTTTCTTCATTGGTCGCTGGCAGTGTTTCTTTAATTTTTGCCCTCCATTTTTCTCTCATTTGTCGGTTCAAAGTCAAGCACCGCGTTTGAAGATGGACACATGGAGCTGTTGGCATGGCAGAGTTAGATCCAAGCTTTAAATTATAGGTTAGTTTTTAAGGTTAACTATTAAATTTATTATATTTTTAGTATTATGCAGTTCATATCTATTATTTATTAATATAATATTAATAAAAATTTATATATAAATTTATACTATACATCAAATAGGCAACAAAGCTTATACTCATTCAAATTAGTATTCTAGCCTTTTGATCTTATATAAAATGTGCCCGGCCGCTCGTCAAGGCCAGTACGTTTGAAGCAAGCTCTTGCTTCAGAGCTTCATTCCCACATCTCACATATTGGAAAAAACAAACTAAATTTTTAGCTTGATCTGAATTAATTCTAAGATTAAATAGTAGAAGTGCTACTTAGTAGTATGAAACTCGGGGAGACATACAGAGTGGGGATTGTTTCATATCTGCTAACTCCTATGGGTTTAGTTGAACTTAGTGTCAGAAGACTAGATCCGCCTCTGAGCATAGAACTTTTATGTTGCTCCTAAAATGTTAGAAAGCTAAACCTGCCTCTGGGCAAGTATTTAGTCAATTAAAATTTTAACTAAGGGTATTCAGAGTATAAAGAAGTTAATTGCATTTGGTTGGTAAAAAAATTATTGCATATGATTGTTTCACCAAATTAATAGATCTAAGTCATTTGTCTTTACACATACATTTATCAATGAACATGAAGACTTAATGCAGTAGGCATTTTATTCCTGATTTTGCGCCAAATTAAACGTTAGAAATTTCCGCTATTAATCCACATTAATTTTGACTTAATTCTACCTTGATTTTTTCAAATATTATGTTCATTTTTCTAAGACATAAATTAGGACGAAATAGGAGTATACAAAATGTTCCACATTTATTCAAGTCCAACAACATCCTATCATTCTCATTTTATCAAAGTGAATAATGAAGATGACGGGGACTTATTGTAACCAAAGACTAGCCATAAAATCAGGGGCGGATCCACGTTCCGAGTATCGGGTGCTGAAGCACCCGTTAACCCCGACGCAAACTCTGTATAATTATATAGAAAATACAGGGAATACTGTTATAAAGAACTAGGATGCACTTATTAAACAAAAAATCTTCTGGGTGCTTTGGTTAAGAGGTGAGAATAGAGTGCACAAATATGAAGTGGTCAAGGGATCAATTCTTGCATGAATCAATTTTTTTAAAATAGATGAGTGAATAGAAAAAAGATAGACAAAAAGAAAAAAACGTGGACTGTAATAATGGAAGACAACCTGAAAATATGCAGTATATATTATTGTCGCAAGTTTTAATGCAACAAATTGGAACAAACCATATACGAAATAGACAGATCAAGAGCTTTAATCATTTGAAGACTAGACAATATTCTGATATTTTTTAAAGACAAATAGGAATAACTATTTTGACATATGGGCTATTAGTATTAAAAAGGTAGCACATGTGACTTACATAATTAACCACCCTCCCAACATTAGTGGCTCCACCCTTTAATTTGTCTATATTATAGATTTCCTTTAAGACCTTGGCCAGCTCCAGCTGAGCTTCCTCTCGAACGTTAAAAGATTTAGAGAATATTATGAAGACACATAGCTGTTGCGTCTGAGCTAGACCTGTTAAATGGGTTGACTCGAGTCGGACCCGAACCCGAACCCGAGGGTCCTTAACCGGGTCAAGCCGATTCACTTTTTTATAGGAATCGGTCCGGATTTGATCCATTAATCAAAACATATTGATCCGATTCGGACTCGTAATCAGTAATCCCTTAATTCGAGCTTTAATGGGCCGAATTTAATTTAATTAAAAAAGTTTTAAAAAACTAATAAATGATTAAAATTTCAAACTTTATATATATATATACAAACTTGAAATTACTATATGTCTTTAAAGCCAGTTAGAATAAAAATGAAAGAAAAATCATACTTTCCTAACATTAATACTTGAGAAACATATGGAATTCAACTATTTCTATAACTCATAGTCTAAACCATATAGAATTCGACTATTTCGATAAGACGCCTCATAGTGTCTGGTATTATATTCTTTCTTCAATGTTTGGATTCAATTTGTTACCACTTGTCTGAATATATATATATATAGAGAGAGAGAGAGTCCGGTCCAGGCCCCTTAAATTAATGGGTTGATTCGGTTAGGATTTCGTGAGTCATGGGTCGATTAAAGGATCAATTTTAATGGATTATGTGGGCCGGTTCGTAGGTTAACCCGGCCCATTTGACAGGTCTAGTCTGAACTCATTTAGTCAAAAACACGTTTGTCTGAACTTCACATACCGCGTAAAAGAAGAAAGACATATAGCAGTTGCTTCGACAGTTCGACTACTCCAAAAACTCACATACTTGCATTATATGGGGATGGGACCAAACATACTTCTCTCACATTAAAAAAAACTAATTTGCGTGTTTTTCATTTTCTTTTTTCATGCAGAGGTGTTTAGAGAATAATATGAAGACACATAGTTATTGCGTCTGAACTCATTAAATCGAGGACACGTTTGTCTGGACGTCACACACCGCGTAAAAGAAGAAAGACACATATATAGTAATTGCTTCGACTACTCCAAAACTCACATACTTGCATCATTGGGAGCGAGACCAAACTTATTTCTTTCACACATTAAAAAAAAAAGAAGCAATTTGCATGATTTATTATTTCCTTTTTTTCATGGAAAAGATTTTATTTTCTACAATCTTAAAATTCATATTCATGTAGAACTACTAAGAGGTAGGCCCAATGAAATAAAAGACTTGTATAGGCGATATCAATTTTTTTTTTTGGAATTAAGATTTAGTCATTTTAGTATATTTACCTTAGGTGTTATAGTACTATTTCTTTGGAGTTTTTTTAGTCTTGTTATATGTTTATATGCCAGTATAAAGTGGAGAATCTTTAATTCTACAAAAAATAATTAATTTTAACAGTTATATATATATATATATATATATATATATATATATATATATATGAAAAAGTGAAGGTAATAGAAGTCAACGACTAACAGTCTGAAAGATAAAAATCACTACGACATTAAATTTTTATGTTTCACATTTAATTGGGGATTGCGTACAGTAGTTCTTAGAGAATAGAAACAAGAATTAAGCTGAAAGATGTTACTATAAAGAGAAAGCTGAAATAGACATGGAAACATGGGGAGATACACCTTCTAAAAATAGATATTTCACAGATTTGAAAGTGACTTGCCTCCCATATTTGATTCTACATATGGCATCCTCATAAAATAAATAAGAAGATATATAGTGGAGATAATAAAACGGTAAAGAATGTGAGATCATGTGCTAGAGTTCTAACATAATATGGTAAAAGTTTACACATAGTAGTTTCATAATTCAGCATATTATGTTGGAACTTTCCGCATTTTAACTAGGGTATTTTTATCCAGATTTTATTTCCGCATAAAATAATGATTGTTTTTCAATAACTTTGCAAACGCTGGCTATTTTTTGATTACCAATATGAAAACTGACTAGCCCGTATTATTTTTACATATTTGTCCCGCCTCAAATCTTGAACTAAAACTAAGGTCAGATTATTGAAATGTATAAGGTATGATTTACAATTAATAGTCAATCCATCAATTATGAATCCAATAGATTTATTACTAGTTATATGGCGACAAACACGAATAGGCAAAAATTTGGCAAGAAATTATTTTCTTAACTTTGAGCTCGTTTTCACGCCAACTTTCCAAAATATCAGTGATACAGGTCAGATTGGAAGCAAATAGATATTATTGTTTCTTTTCTTTACTTTTTTAGTTACAGATCTCTCTATCAATCTAATTCAGGAGTTAAGTCTAATCTCTTTAAGTGAATCCTTAATAGTAAAAGGCATCAAGCGCCGTGTTTTAAAAATGACCATGGGAAGCATATGAATTCTGCATTTTCACCTTTTCACCTAAAGGCGTAATTAAGATTTAGAAGGAAAAAAAATTGTACATTTTCACCGTCAAGCACTTGGAATTAAACGATACTTTACAATAACAATAACAAAAAATTTAGTGGAGTCTCGCTAGTGTGGTTTGAGGAGAGTGGTGCACATACATACTTTATTCCTATCATGGAAAGATAAAGAGCTTGTTTCTAATGGGCTATGCAAGAGTGTTAAAATTCTATTTTTTAATAAATAATAAGTAATATTTTATCCTATACATAAGAGTATAATTTTTTGGAGAAGGGTATTCATTTGATTACCTTTGGCCGGACGTAATTTCGCCCCTGAATGTTTCCGATAGACCCTCTGCTCAAACAATACTTTCAGAAGGAAAAATAAAATAAAATTATCTATACACAATGTTTACAACATATTTGTCTTTTATATATACATATTTATCACTATTAACCATATTATTATCACTTTAATTTCTAATGCATATAGTTAAATAAATTGTTGTTGTGTAATTACCAGATATCATTGATTGAGGACGTATGAACTTAATTCAACGGAGGCAAGATATTCCTGATTTTTCACGAAAATGTTAGAAAATTCCGCTATCAATCCAAATTGTCCTGTCCTAAGATTATGTTCAAGTTTCTTTTACCCTATACATCAATGCTTTAATTTTAGTACGCCCTCCATTTTAAAAAGATTGACACCGTTATTATTTGAGAAGTTTACGAGATTGTTCTTTAATCATGTTTTTCTTAAATATTTTATAAATATTTTAAATAATGAACTATTATGACTTATAATACTTTTTATGTAGTTTCTAAAAATATAAATTTTATTTTTAAAAACTTAAAGGATCTATGTCCGATTTCACAATCAAAAATTAAATATTTTAATTTTCGTACTCCGAACTATGCTAATTTTTTTGAAACAAAAGGGAGTATGTCAAATAAGTCATATGTCAAGAGCTACTTTTATTCTAAACAGTGTTCAAGTTCTTCAAAAAACTTAACCTAGCTAAATTAATCTTGACTTCTTGGTCATCCACATTCAGTTAAATATATATTAAAAATTCAACTCCCTAAATAGTTATGTCGACAAAAGGAATTATTTGCAGAAGAAACAAAAACAATTTTCTCTTGAAGTCGTGTCATTGACTAGTTCGTAGTGAATATGATTGCGACTTGTTATATGATCGAGTTTAACGTGAGACTATTGCCATGATATTGACAAGTTGGTAGAAGAAAGAAGACCACAAAAACAAAATTTAAATAATGAATTGTTACTTGGAAGTCTGCAGTGTGCATTTTGTCGCATGTTTGAATGCAACAAAATTATAAGAAACTACATGGGAAATAGACAGATCAAGTGCCTAAATCATTTGAAGACTGGACAATATTCTAATATTTTCTTCTGATAAATCAAAGAGGTTAAGGGCGTGCTAAAGGATCGTATTTTCTAATTTTTTCATGTTTGGTTGGTTTAAATATTTTGAAAAATATTTTTTTCGTGAACTTATTTTCTTTCAATTAGAGGAAAATGTTTTCCTATCAAGAGAAGAAAAAACATTTTTCAAAACTCCTTCTCAACCTTCCCCACTCTTTTTTTCATTCTTATCGCCACCAATCTACCCTACACCCCAACCCCACCCCATCCCAAACACAAACGGTCACAATGTGTTAAAAAAGCCACTTAGAAATAAATATTTAGACATATGGGCTATTATTAGTATTAAAAATATAACATATATGACCTACATATTTACCCACCCTCCCAACATTAGTGCCTCCCCCTTATTCTATACAATAAATTTCCTTTAAAATCTCGGCCAGCTAGCTACCTCTCGAACGTTAAAAACTTTAGAGAAGAATATGAAGCCACCTAGCTTGGTTGCTTCGACTCCAACACTCTCATACATGCAATATATTGGTCAAAATAGGACTAAATATTGAAAATCTTTATTTGCATGTTTTATTTTCTTTTTGACATGGACTAAGTTATTTTAAAAGGCCTATAATATTTTGAATTTATGTCGGCGAAAGTAAGGTGCAATGGAAAAAGAAGATGTATACAAGTGGTAGCAATTATTAGGATTAAGTAATTTAATCATGTTAGTACGTTTTTAAGGTCTGACTAATGTTTTGTTGGTGATTTATACGCTAGTAAAAAATATAGAGAATCTCTAATGTTAGAGAAATTAAACTTCGCCTGTGTGACTTGCTCATGCTATCTGTCTCAGGGCTGGATAAAGGAAGAAGGCTGCAGTAGACTGACCGCAACATAAAACTAGTCAATTTCATGATGAATTTTCACATTTTTGTACCAAGGCGTAACTACCGTTGTTAGTATATTATTAAATCAAGACGAACTTAAATATAGAGCAACATAGATAGTAAAGATTAATATATACTCGGTCGCCCTAGTTACTTTGCTTGTACATGTTATAGAGCATAAATAAACGAAAAAGATAAAATATGAAAAAAATACTGAGATATATGTGAAAGGTGAAAATAATAGAAGTCAACGAATACAGTCTGTTAGGTAAGTTATTATCACGACATTACATTTGTACGTTTCATATTGAATTAGGGATGCCATAGAGTAATTTATAGAGAATACATACAAGAAATGATTTGAAGATTTACTATTTATAAATAGAAAGCCGAAAAAGACATGGGAAAATGGAAAGCGACAACTTCTAAAAACATACTAACAGATTTGGAAGTGACTCGTCTCCCATATATACTCGACTCTACATGAAATCCTCCTAATTATTCCTGTTCTTCATGTGAACTTTGTCTCTATATATATACACTCTTCCAATTCAAAAGAAGTGATTAGTTTATTTTTTGCACGTTCATTAAAAAAATATGAATTTTTAGAGAAAAAAATATATTTATTAAATTAACTTTAATAATTATTATTTTGATTCATTAGAATATGTAAATAAGGATAAATTTTGAAAAAATAAAATTAATTTCTTTTTTATTATGTAAAATTTTGGAACAAAATTAAAAAGTAAAATGGTCGCTTATTGTGGACTAGAGAGAGTATATATCATCTAAAGGTTTCAATCTTAAGTGGTCTAATGAAAAATCAGGGTTTCAGCAATGTAATAAAAAAAATTAACGTATAATTTCTTTTCATCTTCCTATATTTTATTATGATAAAGTTATCCAATATTTATATTGATCTGAATTAAATCGTAGCAGATACTTAATAAAATAATCAAAGCATTTTCAAACTGGTGCATGAAAATTATTGATTGAAAGTTTTACATAGTTCAAGGCGAAGAGAACCGGCATCGGCATGCTTTTGTGTACCTATTAATCTATTATTACTATTAATTAATATCTACAAGACATGTTTCTTTGTTTATAATTTGATCCATTTCTTCGGCTATACTTTCTTTTTTCATACAGATATATCTGCACATTGTATATAGGCCGGATTGGTTCGAATTTTCAATTATCAAATCATATCAAATTAATGTCTCGGATTTTTAAATTTATAAACCAAATCAAACCAATAAAAATCGGGTTTTTCAATCTCAATTTTTTTCGGTTTTCTCGAGTTTTTCGGATTTTTTCCGGCAAAATTTTCATAGCATAAAATTTATAATTTGTTGTATGACATTTCTTAGGTCCTAGTATGATAAAACTATATAAGATGTTACCTAATAAAATAATACAAAACAATATGAGATGAGTCATGATAATACTAAAATACTCAACAAATCGCATAAAATAAATATTGCTAATTAATAAGCAATAATAAAAATAAAAATAATCTAAGTACTACATCATGTTAAAATAAGTACGACTAATAAGATCTAAGTATTTAATTACATGACTAAATAATATTAAAAATAAGTTATGCAATTTTGCTTTGGACTTTATTTGAATCACTAGCTTTTATGGGTTATAAAACATATTTGACCATTTAAAAGTTCTAAGTCCAAGCTTCAAATAATATATTAAAAGAGAGCACAATGAAAAAGTTTAAAAAATATTTATAAATTATATTACAATAATTATTTTATGTATAAAATATTTTTAAAATTTGTATATATGTAATGTGGGATTGGTTTAGTTTTGATTTGACTTTTTTAATTAAAACCAAACCAAATCAATTAAGTTCGAATTTTTTTTCTCGATGTAACTCGGATAATCAATTTGGTACAATTTGTCAGTTTTCTTTGTACACCTCTGCTCAGGATATATACAACTAACCATATGTCAACTGCCACAACCTTCAACTTGGCTAGGAACTCGAACTACATAGATATTATATTTTCAATGATATCGTTTTGCCTCCAAACTTTTTTTCTCGATTCTTGTTGTCTTTGAGGATATTATAAATATATACATAAACTTGTCCAATTGTTTTCTCTTAGTCAAATATATTGGAAGTTAAAACGAGTTTCTCTCATGCTTTTCGTTAGTCAACAATCAACCAAAATACTCTATACTTCTTCATTACTCGTACAGGCTTGACGGAGTTAAGACGTATGTTACACGGAAGTCATCAACTTATCATTCATTTTGGTCTATCTTTTCTGTGCCAATCTGTAACAAGAAGCAAGTAGAAATATTAGTTAATCTTTGGTTGCTAATCAAATTGAAGACAAAGGGATGTGGGACAAATTTTGTTAACGGCAACAGTCCAACCCCACTCCACGAGAAATAAATTAAAGAAAAGAAAAGCATTTCGTCTAACTGAAACAAGAACAGATATACATGTCTTTGAAATTTTCTTATTATGAAAAAAAGATAAGTTCATTTAAAAAATAGTTTAAATACAAGACAACAAATAGGTCAAAGGGCAAAAACCAAATACCTCAACAACTTCGAACGGCTAGGATTGAACAATCAGTGGGCCACTAATTTCGGCCCAGGACCACAATCCATGATCCAACCCATATGATGAAACAAAAAAAGAAGAATAAAGGGATAGGATTAAAGATGTAGCATGGGGCAAATACATTACATGGAAATGCATATATTATCTTTTATCTTTCTTTTGATATTTGTTATCTGCATTCGTGTCTTATTAAATTTAGATACGCATCGAAAAATCTCACATTGAGGGGTAAAGGACTCTTTAACAAAGATGACTTCATATCCAAAGCACGAATTCAAGATCCTTATTAAGAATGAAAGAATACTTACTCTTACTCAGGGCTCGAACACGAGCTATTATCTTTTTATCTTTGTCTCGCCATTTCACTATTTAAAGCCTCTGTAAGGTCTTATCCACGTAACAAAATTTCACTGCAAAAGTCTCTCCCCCAAGTGGGCTCTGTAGAATTCCAGAGTCATTTGCTATTTCCATCTAAACATACATTTTTCATTCATATAGTCATTCCCCTATAGGATTGATAAATTCTTCAATTTATATCTGCATCATAGTACAGTATATTCATTCACGTGAAAACTTCTTTTTGTTTTTGTTTTTTTCAAGTAGCATTGAAGATATTTAAAATATTTACATAGCACCAATTTATGCAAATAACACCTCTCTGACGCACACTAGGGCACAAAACTCATGCTTTAATCAGAATAGAAAGTAAGACTTTTTTGCCACATTTAAAGAAACTTTTATTTAAAAAAAAAAAAAAAAACTACTCTTTGACTATCCAAAGATTTTAGGTTTTAGATTAACTTTTTCTCAAAAATACTTCTTCAAGTAATTTGAAAAAAAATTGTCCTATTGCCACGAAAAGTCATTATTTCATCTGCCAAATTAATTAGTCACTCACTGATGAAAGGAATTAAGGAATATAGTAGTAGTAATTCAAAAAATGTATACTTTAAGGGCTCGTTTGATAGGTTGTACTAAGTAAAATAATCCCTGTATAAAAATTTAATCCGTCCAATACAATGTTTGGTTGCTCAATTCAATTTATGCATACCTAATACATGGATTACTTATACCTCATAGGAGGGCTTAGCTAATACCAAGGAAACCAAGGGATTACTAATTCCTGCATTAACTATACCTGGATAAGACCCTAAAATTACTAAATCGCCCCTCAAATCCTTCTCCTAAATTTCTTTATATACAGAAAGAAGAATATTCAAGGGTATAATTGTAAAGAAGATTTTGTACAGTTTTAAACCAAACACAAACTTAGATTATACATTGCATAACTAATTTTTAATACAATGAACCAAACACCTGATAAAAAATAATCCCAGCACTACAATCCCTGCATTACTAATACATACATTATTAATCCTTGTATTACTTGTGTTCGTACCAAACGAACCTTAAGTAACTCATTAAGATCACCTTATAGTGTGGTGAGAAGAAAGAGATCTTTCCAAGTCATAATCAAAGTCTCGGGTTTAAGCCCTTTAAATTATTGATATGAAGTGTTTTTTCCTTTACGGACTTTAATCGACTTGGACCAAAATAAGTCAGGATAAATAAATTTTGGATATTGAACAAATAATCAATAATAAAAAAATTCATCAAATACAAACCATATACACCATTTAAGATCAGTTTAAATTCGTAAATATTATACTTGATATCTTTATCTTTATTCGCATCTTTCCCTAAGAAGAAGAGTCAAAAGAAAATATTGATACTTTATTTAGATCATTGTTACTCATTATTTTATTTTACTGTTATTCATTGGATCATTTTACCCTTATTCATTGGACCATCGCAATAGCCAATAGGAGGTGGCATGCACATTTCTTCGTTTATTTTACCCTTATTCGTTAAGACTCTGTTCGGATCATTATTACTTGTCGTTTTATAATGTATTGTATTATATTGTATTTATCATCTTATAAATACAATGTTTGGATAGATTGTATTGTTTGTTGTTGTTAAATAACATTTTACTATTTGATTTGACTGTATCGTATTGTACTGTAACTGATAAGTTTACTAAAATACCCTCAATTGTTTGAATATTAAATTTATCAAGAATTACGCATAAAAATAATTTAAGAAAATCTCTTTCTACTGATTTATCACCAAATATGTCTTATAAATAGATTAAACAATTAAATTCATGTAAATTTTAATAAAATTAGTGGAACAAGTTAATAATATTAAATACAATAATATGTACACTCCATTCCTAACTAGATCATGATAATAATAATAAAAAAAAAAAATATGTTAAAGAAATACGATAAAGAAAGGAACGAGAATTGGTAGAACAAAAAAAAAACAAAGATAATTAGAATTGAAGTTAAAATCAAATTAGGAGAAAAAACGAAATAAAGCAGGCAAAACACCTTTAACGTTGGAGTTGGAAGCGACAGAAATTCTAGAAAAAAATGGGACGAAGATAAAGTAGGTTATAGGTTGGATATTTGGAGTTAAAAAAAAAAGAAGGTAAAGGGTAAAATAGAATTATAGAGTAATAAGTCAGGGCATAATTGGATAGAAAAATAGGAAACAATCTCACTACACCAAATCGATTGTTTCAAAAAATGGGACTTTTCATTGTTCCGGAACAATAGATTTAACAATACAATACAATCAATTTTAACGAAACAATCAAAACAAACATTGTTCTGGGATAACAATACAAATACGATACAAGTGGGTAACAACCATCCAAACATGCTGTAAATACCCTAGACAAAAAGTAAAAGAGATTTTAACACAAATAGTCAGTTATTTTTAATTTAAACACTTAGTGAACGACTATTTGAGTTAATTCTTTAAAATAAAAATAAAAATAAATAAATAAAGCCAAGGACATCTTGAGATCATTGAAACTCAAATTAAAGAACAGCTGCAAAGATAGATAAATCTAATAAACACAATAAAATAGCACCAAATATTACAATTTTATATATAATTAGTTAACTCTCTCACAGGGGCACAAATATTACCTAACGCCACTGCAAGGAAAATTACAATTTCTGAGATTTACAAACACAGAAACCTTACACGTCACCAGGTTATGATCCCAAAAGCCAAAAAAAATTTAAAAAAAAAGACAGAAGCAATAAAGCAGATTCCTGAACTTCTGTATAAAATTTTTTACTTCAGACAACGTAGCTAGCTACGTCTACACTTCTATTCGCAACCCACTGGTCCGACTTTGGTCCGTTTTTCTTTCCTTTTTACCTTAGCATTGACGAAGTTAGGGATTCGAAAACATCTTCATCGCAAGGAATTGTGAGACCCATATCGTGATCAAAACCAAATTCTTCTTCTGCACGTTGAAGAAGGCTACGAAATTCAGGTCTTGACAAAATGGAAATTGGAACAATATATCTTGTTCTATTTTCTCCAACGTAAACTACAAAATGCCCTTTTGGTACGTCTAATGGAAGCCCTAATTGCTCGTCATTATATGAGCCATTTTTCTTTCCCAAACTTGAACACCTTTTCAAGATTTGCTTCAACGTTGCTGTTTGTGACAACTTGTTTGATTTCCTAATGGCCATTTTTTGAGGGAAAGAAAATTTAGCAACTTTTTTTGAAAGAGAAGGGAAAGAAAAAAGAAGGATATTTAAGACTAGAGGAAATTGAGTGTTGTGGAAATGAAAGGAGTTTGAGGGGTATTTAAATAGAGAAGTTTTGAATTGACACCATATCCCTATCCCCCACAAGGGGAGGTGAGAGGAGAATTTCAATTGGAGAAAAAGAATAAATGAAAAACTTAAATTCTTTACCCTGATAGAATATAAAATATTTATGTTATTAGGTCAAAAGTGACCTACAAAACTAGGTCAGTATTCCGCCTAGCATTTGAAGTTTATGAATTTTCCTGATTCCTCTCTTGTCCTGCAACTCATTTATGCTATTCGCAATTTAATATATGTATATATTTAGCAGATATCTCAATATATATATATATATACAAAAATCGGGTCGAAGCTATGAAATCTACTAAACTTGTACTATTTGTTGTACATCTGCCTCTGTCATTCATAGGAAATTTGATAAGACAATCTAAAAAATAAAGTAATAACATACTATAACCGATTAAATTGATTTTGATATGGTGTAAAAGTTCTTAATAATGTCTATGTATATAAATTAAATTTTTAAAATAAAAGTAAAGAAAATTTAAGGGGAGAGAGAAACAAAACCATGTGGGGTTGGAGGTGTTATGGGAGGGAGTGAAAGGCTCAAATGCAAATGTTCATGTTGGAAGCAAATACCTTGGTTTTATTACCTGTTGTAGCCTTACATCAAAACATATTGGTCCCTTTAACTCTGTTTTTTATAATATCAAAATATTTTTTTTTCTTTCCCAAAATATAAAAATTGGAAAATAATGAAGAAAAAATAATAATCAGAAATTCCAATCACTTTGTTGGGAAAAGCCGTTGTCCTGTTTCAACTGATTAAGAACCTTCCTAACAATTTTCAAAAGTACATTATTGATAAATGGATCTTGGGTCTAACTCAACCCCAAAAACTAGCTTATGAGATGAGTATTGCCGTCCGTGGGACAACTCTACACACCCCCTCACGCCCAAGCCTGCACTCTGGAGCGTGGACAACATAAATGGGGGCCCAACATCGGTGACAATAATTGGAATGGGCTTGGCTCTGATACCATGATAAATGGACCTTGGCCCTAACTCAACCTCAAAAGCCAGTTTATGAGATGAGGATTGCCTAAGACCATATAAAAAGACCAAAGACCTCAAATCCCACCGATATGGGACAACTCAACAATTATAATGCAATTCCTGTTTTTCAACCACACTCTTTGTCCTGTGTTAGAATAGAAAATGGAGCAGAGACTAATACTATTATCCCTAACTTGCCTATTTAATTTTGTTGTTGACTAGACTACACAAAATAATTGATTTGAAATTTCAGTTCGAATACTTTCCTTTCTTAATAATAAAATATATTGGCTGTAACAAAATCTGGCAACTTTTTTTTCAAAATTAAGCATCTCAATTAACTTATCAAAGTCAACATATGCCTAACGTGTTACTTAGGACAACTAAATAATCAAGTTTGATATGCACGACAGACTAAATTCATACGATGGAGCTTAAATTGAAGTAATTAGAATTTGTTTACTAAGCCCCGATACTATCATTACAAGAGTAGAAAATTGGACCTTATTGGACTTGTTAATTTGACGTAAAAAGATTACCTAATACATTAAGCTGCATTTGATGAACAAAGAAATGGCTAAGATAATTTGCAGAGTATTAAGGAAAATGAAAAATAGAAAAAAGGAAGAGAAAGTGTTGGTTTCCATGCCAAAGGTTTAATTAACTAGCATTGACCGGTGCACGAAGTATTTTGCGTTCATGCAGGATTCGGGGAAGGACTGCATCTCATAGTGTGATGCAGTCTATCATACAAGCAACTGTTGCTGAATTCACGGCTCATCCCGTAACCTATAGGTCACACGGAAAAAAACTTGGTTGTTGCCCCAAGACTCCCCTTCTAAAGGCCTTTGATTCAAGAGTTTAAGTTATATACATTGATGACATATACTATCAAAAATAAAGACAAAAACGACAGATATGTGACTCGCCGTGTAGCAAGTCTGATATGCTAACATGAGAAATAAAGTAATAACCAGTTAAATTGCAATAATATAATGTACATTTTTCTACCACCATCAGAGTATATAATTTAAATCTTTAATTCAAGCATGATGATACAGATAACAAATTGACAAAGATGGTTGCAGAGCCGAAAGTATAATGTTTTATCTAAATTCTTCCATTCTACGAGAAATATTGTCATCCTAAGAGATTAAGATTTCTGACATTTGGGATCTCTCTTTCCCTGTTATGTCCATTTCATTGCAGCCATTTCTGTTATATATGAAACAGCCGCATATACAATAAACCTAAACATTGTCCAATGGGGCCACACTTAAACAATAGCCACATTACAAAATATAACAAGACATTCTTATCCGAAATAAATCGACTCATTAATCTTGTACTAAAACCAGAAATAATTAATAATCCATCACTTACTAATTAATTACCTTAGAAATATTTTTCATCTTAGTGGCGAATTCAACTATTAATCATCACGAGTTAAGTATAGGATTCGATCGAACCTAATGATTCGGAAAACATCCTGTATGTATGTGCTAGAATATATTTCAGAACTCGCTCTTTCAACTTTATACTCACAACGTCTAAATTTTCGAAAAAAGTGGGAACACGAGTACAGGAGAGATAGCTTTAGGTCATAGTATTTATTAATGTGACGCTTGTGATTCTATACGAATTAGAATGGACAGAAAAAGTATCAGGGATTCACATGCATGTGTTTATATATGGATTCAACTTTGCAGGTCTTTTCTTCACGTACTTGTCATACAATGCTCTACGTATACATATTTTCATGAGGCTGATCTTGAGCCGTTTTCCAAGCGCGAATATCTTCGTTTAAGAGAATATTTTTAGTGTAGAAAGTGTCAAATTCAGGATCTTCCGTTGCGCGAATTTCCTGAGAAACAAAGTCATAAGCACGTAGGTTCAGGGCTAGACCGACTACTCCAAGAGCACTCATCCATAAACCGGTTACTGGTACAAATAACATAAAGAAATGTAACCAACGTTTATTGGAAAAAGCAACTCCAAATATTTGGGACCAAAAGCCATTAGCGGTGACCATTGAATAAGTTTCTTCGGCTTGAGTTGGATTAATTTTTTCCAAATTCACATTCGTCCTCTTTTCACTTAATCATAATATTATAAATGTGTACATGAAAGACAATATCTTGCATTATTTATTAATTTAAACACTTAGTGCGGATAAATTTTTTACGGTGCTATTTGATTGCATGCAACCTCTTCATATACGTCTGTTTCAAAACCATATGATTAGCTTTTATTAGCAGTGTTACAACTTGACCTAATTAATAAATTATAAGGACTTCTTACCTAGAAAACTGATTAGGACTTAATCGTCAGGGGTGTAAAAGTCTCTAACCCTTAAGAATAATATCCCTGATAAATGGACCTTGGGCCTGCATTCTAGAGCGTGGACAACATAAATGGGGGTCCAATATCGGTAATAATAATTGGGATGGGACTGACTCTGATACCATGATAAATGGACCTTGGGCCTAACTCAACCCTATAAGCTAGCTTATGAGATGAGAATTGTCCAAGACCATATAAAGACACCAAAGACCTCAAATCCCACCGATGTAGGACAACTTAACAATCCCAACTTTTCCAATAAAAGTTCACGCTCGATACATTTTGAACTACTACAACATGTTATTTACCCCTTTTTCACATGACTCACCCCAACTATATATAGTTACTTATAAAATGATAAAAGATCATTCTATCTTTAATTAAAAGTTTTGGATTCGAACTATGCAAATTAATGAATTCAAAAACCGAATAATTATATAAAAATAAATAAATTAAGGCAACCTACCATGTTCCAATGCTCAGAAAAAGCAGTCATCTCCCATGAAATAAATTTCTGGGTCTCCGGGGTTGTATTTATTTCCTTTTTTCTTATGAAAAAAAAAAAAAAGACATAAAAGAACTCAGAAATTTATTTCATACGGCTCTAGTCCGGCCATTTTGTCCTTGTGTACAGCTTTTTCTGTCCTCCCTCTCTCTCTTTGTATGTCACTTTTCTTTTCATTTATTTCAAACTAAATTTTATATATTATAAATAAGTTTTTATATATATAAGTTATTTTTAATTTAAGAGCTTGGGTGGACGACTATTTGAATTAATTTTTTTTTTTTTGGTCATTAACAATGTGATCAAAAGAAAGAAATATTAGAAAAAGAAGTAGAAGTGGGCCAGGAAATGGCCCCTTTGCGGAAGGCAAGCCCATGTTCTGTGAAAGAAATTGGTTAGAGAATATGGTATATAAAGATACAAGAAAATGAGAAAAATAGGCCCCCCTCTTCTCGCCGAAAGACAGACAGCAGTTTAGCTACCACTGCTCGATGTTGTAAGCCTGCATTTGTGTTTATTAAGAGTAAGATATATTTGCACTTGAATATATATTTGATTGTTAGGATGATATCTTTAAATTAAAACACTAATATGGTGATGCAAAAACTATATGTTTGATTAAGCACGTTTGCTAGCAATGGTGGTTATCACCGATGATTAGTTGTGAGGTGGTGGTTGCGGTGATTGCAGTTG
Source organism: Nicotiana obtusifolia (assembly GCA_002018475.1). Lineage (NCBI taxonomy): Eukaryota > Viridiplantae > Streptophyta > Magnoliopsida > Solanales > Solanaceae > Nicotiana > Nicotiana obtusifolia. The sequence continues at coordinate 201,224 of MCJB01026376.1, forward strand.
GTGAATGTGGTGGTTGTGCGATGATGATTTGGTGGTTATATGATGAGACGCAGAGGTAGTTGATAATGATGGACGTAGCTAATGTTTAATTAATTACATGCTGGCGGCTAGAGATGATGGTTATGCATGTATTTAGTGGTGATTATCGATAATGATGGCTGGTGATAGTGATTGTCCATTAAAGATTAGTGGTTCTAGTTGTGTGTTTATATAATGGATAGATTAGTGGTGATAACCACCTCCACATGCATGGGTAATTAAGTGAGCAACATTGTAGTGATCTCATGATTTTGTATAAGATATAACCATTCAAACTTATTAAGAGTAAATACACAATTGTAAAGAAAATAATAAAAGTTCTTAATTGATTTAAAGGAAGTAGATTCAAACCTTCATTAAGTAGCAAGCGACGATATAATTTTTTGATACACATGAAAGTCATGTTACTTTTGCCTACCTAGCTCTTTTAAAGACAACTTAGCCATTTCTTCTTTAATATATGTTTCTTTTTATCAGGTTTGTAGGGCACCTGTGCATGTGTTAAGAAACTTGGATAGTATAAAAATAGTAAGGTAATGAAACCACATAGTAGATACTATGTTTTTGCCGATGACATTTTCTTCTATCCCTCCGAGGAAATACTAAATAAAACCCCACGTTTAAATCACATGGAGTTTTGGTAACATGTTTAGTCAACATAAAGATAAACTAATAATGTTCTTCCAACACAAGAGAATTATAAGTTGTTGGATGTGTTTCAAATTTGCTAAAAAAGGGTAGCTTGGCACCGAACTCTTGAAATATCTTATATCAACCAAACTAAAATAAAATATTTTTGTGGTGACGTAAATAGTTTTCTCCAAGTAGAGTTGCTTCACTGCACTAGGCACTAGCACTACTCTTCATGTATCCTTGGGAGATTAGACTAGCTTGGAATTCAACATAGTTAATTAATAGTGTGGCAACCAACATGAGCGTCAAATTATAGTAAAATCTGTAAGATCGGGGTCACAATTTGTATCAGTTAAATAAATTGTTGGAATTCTTAAAGTAACATATTCTCGCAGGGCCGTATATTCTTCGTGCTGATCAACGATGATTACAATATCGGGTACCCCTGTCATATATTTAATCCCGCCCAAATATGTTTGCAAGCAAGATAATTGTCTTTTCAACATAGCTGCATCTCTTTTCGGGAGACGGTTAAATCACCCTATTTTTTGTTCCATTCTCAAGTCCCTGAACTTATGAAGTCTTGTTTCTATAATAATCGTTCCTTATTATAACATTTCACCTTAACTATTAAGTTTTTTATTAAACTGACTTTTCACCTTATGTTATATCATATAGGATATGTCTTTCTATAAAAGCATTACGCTATAACAAAAAAAAAAAAAAATATATGGACAAACGAGGACTTTATAAGGAGTTAGCAAACTGTATTACATCAGAATCGTTAAGAATAAGTAAGGCATCAATCGGTAAGAAGTTTCATGGGATTATCACAATTGAAAAGCAACATGTGAAAAATTCAAAAAGTAGATAGCAAAAGTAAAAAAAAAAAAAAAAAAAAAAAAAAATTAACAAAGAGACAAAGTAGTTAAGTGGAGAAAACTAATCATTCAAGAAAGGAGATAGAAAAGGAAGTAGGATGTAGTAGTAAATACGGTAATGGATCCAAAAACCAGCAAAAGTCCTTGGAATACGGAGAACCGAAGGATTTCACGGACGTACTCCAACCTTATCATATAGAAACTTTAATACTCTAACAGCTATCATCATGTTGCAAAAATAAAAAAAGTTAAAAAAAAAAAATCATCATGTTGCTACCTAATTTACTACTTTTTGGTACTCAGAGAAATAAGGTGGTAAAACGGCCGGTCGAAAACAAGTAATGTAAAAATGATTAAATTATTCGATTCGACTCATGTTTAATACGGATCAAAAATAAAATAATCAGCGGATAATATGAATATTCATATTATCTATGACTTTTTGAATATGATTACTTTTGGGAGAATTCCTAGTCTCCCAAATTTAGGAACCCCGAACTTGAGGTGTTACAAAATGTTAAAAGTTAAATTTATTAGCTATTCATTAGTTATCCATTTTTAAGTGGATAATATGGTTCTTATCCATATTTGACCCGTTTTTTAAAAAGTTCATTATCTAAACTATTTTTTAATGGATAATATGAATGGATAACTATTTTCTTTTAACCATTTTGCCACACTACGAAGATGGTTAGGTTGATGTAGTAATAATACAAATTTATTTATACGATGAATAAAAGTGTAGCGAGTTTTTATTCGATGAATAATAATGTGGTGATGTTTATGTGGTAAATAAGAATGTGACATAGTTATACAGTGAGGAATACTATCCTGTTATTGCTAATTTTATCTTTTTGTTTTTTAGTCTTCTATTATTCTTGCCATGTATTGCAATATTAATTACATGCATTAGTCTTATTTCACGTTTATCATACATAAAATAATACACAGACTATCACACAACTAATATGGATATTAACATTGTAGGGTTTAAAGACCAACCAAGGGGTGCATTTATGAGTTACAACTATATGCTGAATTTGATACAGAAATTATTTTTGTTAATGGTGTAAACCAAACAACACTTGGCAAAACGAAAGAATTTAGGAGATGAGACAACAAGCATTGCAACTCAAGAAAGTAAGAACGAGGGGCATGGTCTCGACAAGAGGTGGAGTCAGGATTTGATGCTTTATGAGTTCGGAATTCTAAATTTTATACGTTATTGATTTCTTGTGTATATTCAATAAATTTTCTTAAGAAAAATACATAATTTAAACCAAATTAAAACTACTGGATTCCGACGATCCCGTCACTTCGAATATCATGAAACAATATCAGCTACACAAAACTTATTGCATGCATTAGTTATTGTGTCCACAATATTTTCCTTCCATAAAAGATTTCTACTGTTTCTGCTGCTGGCTCTTTCTCTCTTGATTTTTAGTTCTGATCCACGCATGAAAACTAAGAAAACGTATCCTATACTAAATCCAATAAATGAGAACACTTATCTTGCAGTTGTGGATATTTGGAATTGCCTCCTCTTTGGATTATGCTTGTACAAAGTTTTTCTAATGACTTGTGATTTCGATCCAAACGGACCAAGTTTAACTTATAAACAGTTATAGACGTGCATGGCAGAAACCTACTTTTTCATTCACCAAACACCTGTTATAACTCGTTATGATATGATGTATAATGTATTTGAAGCATCAATTTGTACCGCTTATGTAGTGGCTAATGGTGTCCATCATTAGTACTAATTTCTTAACAATAAACTATTAATCCGAGTTAGTTCTTGGTTTATTTGCTTGAAAAGTGATGTTAGGTTAAAATGCTATACTTTTACTACATTACTCGTCTTACATGTTGTTAATTTAGTGGTTAATTGTGTGTCGTTTGAGCTAAATTATGTTGTTTTATGTGTAGGAGCATCGAAAGACAAAGACGATTGAAGGTTGCACAAAAAGAAGACGAAAATGCAAGAAAAGAGCACAAAATGCCAAGTACCCAAGTCGTGCTACAGACCAGGCTTCACGAGGTCTATAGCCAGCTTGACCGCGCTACAGACCAGGCTTCACGAGGTCTATAGCCAGCATGACCGCGCTACAGACCAGGCTTCTCGAGGTCTATAGCCCGGTAATTAAAAGTCGCGGGTTAAAAGTCTCCAACCTGGATTTTGGACTCAAGGACTTCAACCCTAACCTTTAAATACTCCCTAAACATGTCTAAGGGAAGAGGATGACGTTTTTAGAGAAAATTCGACCTAAAGCAGACATTATTGGAGAGGCAAGAAGGCTACTAGAACACTTGGAAGTAACGAATCACAAGAATTTTCTCTTCCGTTCTTCCTTAATCTGTATTTTAATGCTTTCAGTTATTATCATGATTGTTAGTATGGTTATGAGTAGCTAAACTTTCCAATCTAGGATTTGATGGAACCTTTTGAAGGATGATTTTTCTGTTTGCATTTAATATAATTTTGCCGTTGGATTTTCTCTTTTTGTTCACCATGTGATTATTTTAGTAGATTGAAGGGCCCTCAATTGACTGTGCATATTTAGTATGTATTGCTTGGAAAATGGTACATATTAGGTAGTTGTTGAACAACATCACTCCTAACATATGTGAGGAATCAATACAAAGGGTTTAAAGGTGGGATTAGGAATAACGAAATTTTGGTGCGACTTTAGTGAGCGGTAAACTAGTGCCAGCTAGCGTAGTTCGGAAGAATACGTTTAGTAAATTGTGGTAGTTGCTCGAAAGAGTATTACAACACCCGAAGTACACAGGGTAGAAAATACATAGCGAAATTATAGAAAATGTAGTTGCGAGAATTTCGACAATTGGGGAAATCATAACTCTAGGCCTCCTTAATTAATCTTATCTCTAACCCTTAGTATCTTTAGTTAATAATTCTACTTTAATTTGTTATAAATAAAATCTCAATCTTTATAACTTTGTAATTTGTTCAAACTTGTCTTCTTAGTGATAGTAAACAATTCTAGCTAAGCCTTAGTTCTCTGTGAGATTCGACTCCGGACTTTTAGACCGGATTATATTTGCAGCAACCGCTTATTCTTTTAAGGACTAGAGTTGGGCGTGATCAAATTTTGTCACTGTTGCCGGGGAACTAACGGTGTAACTGTAGGTATACATATTGTTAGGTTTCAAGTTTGAACTTTATTTTTCTTTTTATTTTATTTTACTTGTTGATTTGAGAAACATGACATCTTGGAATTATGGAAGTTTAGGTATTGGTAATTCTACTACTGATCCTTATATATATTGGGAAGAATATCACTCATGGCAAAATTATCAAAACATTCCCAAGAGCGAGTTATGTGCACCAACTCAATCTTATGTGTGGAATATATATGATGTTTGTGGTGGTCAAGATGGTCACTATTATGATTGTGCTTGTATTTCTTATCCTCTCTCAACCCTTTATTATGATGGTTCTACATTTTCATGTGAAGTTAATAGGAACAAAGAACCTGGGAAAGCTGACCTGAAGGAGATCAAAGATAAGTTGAAGTGTCTTGTGGAACAATATGATGAGAAACCACTGCAGATACAAAGGCAAGAGGCAATTATTCACAACTTGGAGGCTCGGGAAAATAGACTAATTAAACCTTGTAAAGCGCAACAAGCTTACGTTGTGGATAGTAGCCAAGAAGAGTATGAGCCATGGCTGCAGAAACTGTTATTATAATGGAGGAGTTTAGAGTAGAATATGACCAAACCATTTAACTAGAATTTGACGATGTCGATGTTGAAGAAGTGGTATTGGAGTCAACTAAGGACCTTACAGATACAATTTTAATTGATTCTAGTTTGTGGCAAGAAGAGAAGGTCGATAACAAGGGTATGAAAATTGATCTGTATGAGCCAATGCAAGAGTCAAAGGAAGAGGTGGATGAATCATATATTCTGAAAGTTTCAAGGCCGTCTAGACAAGGTGATACTCCTAGGTTGGAAGCCAAAAAGTGCATAAAAAATCACTTAATCTTTGGCTCGCAACATTTTGTATCGCCCCAAGAGCAAGATCATAGAGCATAATCAAAACTTGGGGTCCAATTTATAAGTTCGAAGTGGATGCAAAAAGTGATTCGCGTCGTGCCGCGTCATTAAATCAAGTGCTTGTTGGGAGGCAACCCAACTTTACTTTTTTTTTATTTTTTATTTTTATTATTATATTATTCTTGTAGTGTTGTTTTTTATTTCTCTAGGAGCATGGGAAGCAAGGCCATTGGAAGAAAGCAAAAGTAAGTGAGATGGTTAGAACTAAGTGCGGGGTGCCCGCACAAAGAACCAAGTATGAGAGAAGTTTGAGTACCCCATGAGCTGCTAATGTTTCAGCTTTTGGTCTACCAGGGAGTTTTTTTTACCCTCTTGTAATTATGGGAGTGCATTGGGGACAATGCACAATTTTAAGTGTGGGGTGAGGAGATTATCTGGTTGACTTTTTATTCTATTTTAGTTGAGTTTGTTTAATTGAATAAATTTTTTTATTTAGAAAAATAGAAAAGATTGGACTTTTCCCGATGATGAATCTATTAGACAGTTTTCTTGAGGGTTTAAATTCTAACCAAAAACACACACACAAAAAATAGAAAAATCCAAAAATATTTCTTTTATTTTTAAAGGTAGTAATAATCCCCCATGATTTTTCATTGTGCCTCGGTTCTTTTCCATGTAATGAAGTTTGAACTGGGTCATAGTTTTTTATTTTTAGAGTAGAATAGTGTTTAGGAAAAAAAGAAGGAATATGAGATTTTTAGGCGCCTTTTACTTGTTTGATAGTAGCATATTTAGGCTCTACCATGTGTGTTACCTTCCCTATAGTTTGAAATTGCGTATGATGCCTTATTGAGTTAGATAGCATGTTTATTGACGCTTGTCTCATTTTCTTAGCTCGTGTTTACTTTGTGCTTAATGCTTAATATTTTGTGGCTTCGTGAATACTTGTAATTGTTTAAGAATCGGAATGGAACCGTCCTTAGTAAAGCATGTGCCATATGTGGTGAGAGCGTTAGAGCCTAGAATTTGTCCGGCATGTGAGTTGAAGCGAAATTTTAGGTTTTGCTCGGTTTGAAAAATGATTTTAAGCTTTCTTTGATTTGTTTGAGCTTAATTCTTATCAAAAATAAAAATTATTCCTAGTCAACCCTTTTGAGCCTGTAAACTTTTATTTGGCAACCACATTACAAGTCTATATCCCTTTGTTCTTAATTGTCATTGTTTTGATCCTTTTACCTCTTAAATCACTTTAGTTGTAAAATGAGCGCTAGAAGAAGTAAGGAGGAAACTTGTGTTGGGTGGAACCAATGAAAGAAAGAAATGTACACTTATATTGAAAGGAATACACCACTGGCAGGAATGGTAGAAGAGAAAAAAAAGAAAAAAAAAGTATCGTTGAAAAAAAAGATATGTAGCAAAAGAAAATAAGAATATCTTGTCCTTGCTAGTGGGTATGAATTAAAGTAGTGCTTAAAGAAAGAAAAAATATTTATGGGGCAGATATTGTTTATGAAAGTGAAGTTTTATTGAAGAATAATACGCTTAAAGTTAAGTTTGTGAGGTGTTAAAATGTTTAGGAAGATTAGTCACTATTCCTAAATTTATTCTACCCGTCTCTTATCCCACATTACAATCATGAAAAAAGTTCAAATTGATTTTAGATTGAGCAAACTTACATTAGTAGAGGTTTACATAATGGGCATGCCTGTGGTATTTTGTGCATGCATGTGACTTCTTTGTGAGAGTGAGGAATTTCTTTGATATATATGGGTCCTTAAAAATATATTTGAGTATTTGATTCGAATGTGTGGATTCAACTTGCTGTTTTGTTCTTGTTGTGAGGGCACATTATTTCGCAAGGGATAGGTGACATTATTAGATTTCTCTATGATGCTAAGTGTTCAAGCCATGAATGCATTGTGATATTGAGTCGGTTTGTGCGGCTATGATTGTTATAAGCATGTTGTCTTATTGTTGAATAAATTTTTGAAGTATGACATGGAGTAAAGGGAAGTGTGTGTTAAAGGCATATGCTAAAGTTTAATTGTCGCTATCAACCATAGTCATAGGTATGGTGTGCTTCGAATGTTCTAAAAGAAAATAAGGTGCTCTAGGAATTGGTGGTTTATTCGAGGACTAGCAATGTTTAAGTGTGGGGTGGTGATGCTAGGCCAAAATGCTATACTTTTAGTACATTACTCGCCTTACAAGTTGTTCGTTTAGTGGTTAATTGTGCGACCTTTGAGCTAAAATATGTGTTTTTATGTGTAGGAGCATCAGAAGACAAAGACGAATGAAGATTGCACAAAAAGAGGACGAAAATCCAAGAAAATAACACAAAAATGCCAATTACCCAAATCGTGCTACAGATCGGGCTTCGCGAGGTCTATAGATAACTTGACCGCGCTACAGACCACGCTTCGCGAGGTATATAGCCAGCTTGATGCACTATAGACTAGGCTTCACAAGGTCTATAACCAGGTTGGACCGCGCTATAAGCCTGGCTTCACGTGTAAAAGTTACGGGTTAAAAGTCTCCAACCCGGATTTGGACTCAAGGACCTTAACCCTAGCCTATAAATACTCCCGAAAAATGTCCAAGTGAAGGGGAGGACATTTTTAAAGCAAATTCGACCTAAAGCGAACATTATTGGAGAGGCAAGAAGGCTACGAGAACACTTGAAAGTAACGAATCACAAGAGTTTTCTCTTCCGTTCTTCCTTAATCTTATCTTAATGCCTTCAATTATTATCATGATTGCTAGTATAGTTATGAGTAGCTAAACTTTCTCATCTAGGGTTTGATGGAATCTTTTGAAGGATAATTTTTTTGTTGCGTTTAATATAATTTTGCCGTTGGATTTTCTCTTCTTGTTCACCACGTGATTATTTTAGTTGATTGAAGGGCCCTCAATTAACTGTGCCTATTTAGTATGTATTGCTTGGAAAAAGGTACATATTTAGGTAGTTGTTGAACAACATCACTCCTAACCTATGTGAGAAATCAATACAGAGGGTTTAAAGGTGGAATAGGAATAACAAAATTTTGGTGCGATTTTAGTGAGCGGTAAACTAGTGCCAGCTAGCGTAGTTCGAAAGAATACGTCTAGTAAATTTTGGTAGCTGCTCGGAAGAGTATTACGTCACCCGAAGTATTCACGATCGGTAGAGAATACATAGGCGAAATTATAGAAAATATAGCGGTGAGGATTACGACAATTGAGGAAATCATAACTCTAGGCCTCCTTAATCTTATCTCTAACCTTTAGTATCTTTTGTTAATAATTCTACTTGAATTAGTTAGAAGTGAAATCCCAATCTTTATAACTTTGTAATTTGTTCAAACTTGTCTTCTTAGTGATAGTAAATAGTTGTAGTTAAGGCTTAGTTCTCTGTGAAATTCGACTCCGAACTTTTAGACCAGATTATATTTGCAGCGACCGTTTATTCTTTTTATGACTAAAACTAGACGTGATCAAAAAGCAATTATGAATTACCCAGAAATACAACTGTTACTCTCTACTAAAGTATGCTATGCCAATAGCAGGACCTCATATTATATAAGGAAAAGAAAAGAAAGAGATCGCCTAAAGTTTACCGTTTCTTGGGCCTGGAAAGAGTTGTTTACATGGATGATCCCTTTACAAAAATTATTCTCATAACTAAGAGTATTTCTTGTTTATTGCAATAATAGTAAATTTTATTACACATATAGCATTATTTAATTATATATAACGGCTTAAATGACGCTATAATGGGAATCCCATTTAAAAACCAAAAGGCCAGCATTAAGAAACCGTTTCCATGAAATAGTCTTACGATGTAAATAACCTATAATATTTCAAATTCTTCCAAAAAAACAAAAAACAAAAAACAAAAATCCAGATTTTCTCTCTCTTTCCATAAACCAAAATATACCAAAAATCTCAAAGAAATTTCCCCTCTATTTCTTGATTTATGCCATATTTCTTCTAAAAGGATAGTATTGTGATTTATACGCTATTAAATATCATTATTATGCTGTGTATATTAACATATTAGAATTTTATTCATATAATATTAAATATCATCATTATATTGTGCATATATATATATCATGTATATATTTGTTATTCATTAATATTAATACACAATCAATATATACAATGGTTGGAGAATTTATGTTAAAATGTATAAATATATACGTGACTTTTACTTGGTATATTATCTGGTATAATTTATACATGGTTTACATTGTATATAAGTTATCTAATGTAATTTTTACATAGTTTATTACAATTTATACATGACTTATACAACGTATATTATCACAATTATGAGATTATATTCTAGGCTTCCATGTGTATATTATTATATATGTTATATTCCAGATTTGTTAGTTTTATTTTTGTGTAAATGAGAATAACCAAATTACGTAATGTGAGTAATAATTAAGTACAAAGTATTTTTTGAATAGTGTAACTTAATTAACCCTTTTTAAGGTAATAAAATGCTTTGGCTGCGTGATTTTAGGTGCAAGATTTAAAGCTATCTGCTAGGGAATGAATTATTTAATGACCATGTATGTAAAATACCTTATGCTGCTAGATTTGTAAAAAATTTCTTAAATTTTACCTATTTATGTTTTTTACTCATGCATTTGAAGTTACGTTATTGATGGTGGAATAGACCTATAAACTTGAAACCCAACAAACATCTAAATTGTTGATGGGCCCTCGTGAGACCCAACATTGAAAAAGGCTAATGTGTCCCTCACTAGCAATTTTTTTTTACACAAATAGCCATGTGAATTTACTATTTATTTTTCTAATCGATATATATAAAATATATATTGATTATACATAATTTTATATATATATATATATATATTATATTTATCGATTATTTTTAATTAAAGAGTTTGAGTACGACAACTATTTATCTTGTAGTCAATTAAATCCCAATAAATCTCCTAATTTATCTCCTAATTAAACTCTCCAATAATAACCTTCTATACATGATCTTCATTTTTTCTCAAACAAAAACCGAAAAAAAAAGAAACTCGTCTTCAAAAAACTAGACATACCATTAAAGGAAGACAGAAGATAATCTGCACCATTGAAGACATTTTCTTGAACTTCCAATTAAGTGAATTAGTGTATTATAGGTATATTATAGGTTTGATTGTTAATTTAGTATGCTTAGACAATTATATAAACGGCATAATAATGGTATATCATAAATTAGTATTAGTATTTGTTTGGTTATGTATGAACATATGATTACATTATATCATGTATTAAGGCTATATTGTAGGTTTTTATATTTTAGTTAAGTGTGTAATAATTATATACACATTATAATAATGGTATAACGTACATCATGTTATAAGAAAAATCAAATCATGGTGGATGTCTACTCTTCTTCCATGATCTAGTGGATGTCTACTCTTCCTCCATTATCTTCATCTCAAATGCTTAATGACATATTCAATGACATAATTTTCTTCACTTTTCATGCCTATATAAAGGCCTTGTAATAGATAGGAAAATACACACAATTGAAGAATAATCTCTTCCTTCTCTCAATCTCTCTATATCTCTATTTCTTGTTCATGTTTTTATAAATTGCTTTAATTTCATAACACGTTATCAGCACGAAACTCTAACCAAATTGAAAGGACAGCCCATTCATGATGGAACTATGAATATCCGACAACGTTGAATCAACTTGGTTGAGCCAATAAAACCCGAGCATTTCGTATATCATATCAATATTGAGTTTGCTTCTTACTGTCCAACAGTGAGTATCATTTTTAATTATTATCATAAATTGTGTATTTAGCTTATGTTAAAATTTAAGATCTGTAGTTGCTTTGGTTAGAAAACAGTAAGTTTTGTTTTAAGTTTTCATGCCTGTATGGCTGTGTATGCCCGCTAACTTTGTTCCTAGTTCTAAGATTGATCTTAACAGTTATAACATCATGCTATCATTGATTTGCCATTATATTGAAAGATCTCTGTGAAACATTAAAAATATTCTGGTCATGTTAAGTGTAATGTAACATTTGGTATAGAATCATCTTGTGTGTGAACGAGGACTTTAAGATCAATGGCCTAATCTAATTAGATGCAACAATTTTTTTAATGTTGATAATTGACAAAGTGATATCATTATGTTTTACTAGCCTATTTTGACATCTTCTGTATAAAAACAGAATATGCTAGCAAGTTATTACTTAAGATTATTTGCTTTCTGAAATTAAGTATATTTAGAGATGTGTTTCAATTCTTGTGTACATTTTATGTAACCATCATGCATTAGTTTGCAGTAACACATCACATAGTAATAACGTTACATGATGACTCTCTGTTTTGACGTATTTATATGTAGGATACTAGTACACGTACTCCATCATATGTTTATGGATAATAGTTCTTATCATTTCTATTTACTTATTTTTATGATAGATTTACTATGTGGCTACATAAAATTATGTTCCATTCCTAAAGTGAATGAGATAATTTGTGATAAATATTATATGAGGGTAAGATGGTGGGTTCAAGCCCCAGCGCACCATAAGGATAAGATGGTGGGTTTAAAGTCCCAGCACACCATGAGAGTAAGACATCGGATTCGTGTCCTGATGATCCATGATGATAAGAGTTGGGTAATTTGAGTCTCAATTCATTATGGCCTAACATGCATTTATATTGATAATGCATTGGGTTTGAGTCCCAATGTATCATATTGATGATATAATGATGACTAAAGAAAAATAATATATTTTTCATGAAAAAAAACATGAATCATGTCCCTCTTGATTTACTCCATTCTTGAAGTGAATGTGATAGCAGTGCATAATAAGTCTAAATGAAGACAAGTGGTTGACCAATAAATGGGGGCGTGACTAAGCCAAAATAATAATAATCATTATTATGTTAATTATAAAATGAGAGAACAATAATGGTTCTCAAAATATATCCTTCAAAAGGTGAAGGCAATGTTTACCATCAAATTGGTGTGGAAAAATAATAAAGCACGTCGCTATGACTATACTCCATTCTTTGAAGAGAATGTGACTTGTGATAAACATTGAGAATGCAAAACCATTCCTAAAGGTGAATGTGACAATATGTGATAAAGTAATGAAGGACATGCATCGCATGATTGAATGAATACCACACAACTCACCTCTAAGGAAGGTTTGAGTGAAATAAAGAGAATAAATTATTGTGTGGTTACATGAATAAGTCATTGGTCGCGTATATGTGATACGCCAAAAATATTTGACATGCCTTATAAAAGTTATTAAAGGCAAAAATTAAAGCAAGAAATGACTTTGCTTTGATGATTTTGACCATAACAATTTATTATGATATAATTTTCTCCGTGAAAGAGACATTCACTATATGGATGGTGTGACAAAAGATCTTGTAGTAGAAGATCAATTAAGAGCTCCGAAAAAAATTAATTTGTTACTACCCGGATGAATAAAATTGTTCATGACATTAATATCGAAGTAAGTCTCAAAAGAAACTTTTTGAGTTTCAAATGTACAAGCCAAAGTGGTTGGCATATTGAGACTATAAATGAAAGGAATATTGAATATCTTCATATTTCTATAATCATAACGGGTAAATATGAAAGGTTACCGATTTTATTTATATTTGTACAACACAAGCATAAGCATGATGATGAAATCACATGCCACAAGTAAACTAGAGGTTTAATTAAACAAATATTAGTTGGCATGATCGGTTGGCCATCCCGGTTCAATTATGATGCGTAAATTAATTGAGAATTCACGTATATTGAATAAATTGAAGATTCTTCAAGAATTCTCTTGTGCTGCTTATTCTCATGATATACCAGTTAAGGTTGGGATTGAATCCCTTGATTTCTGGAACGAATAAAAGGTGATAAATATCTGGGCCCAGTCACCTGCCATGTGGACCGTTTGCTATTATATGATTTTAATAGATGCATCTATTCTATGGTCACATGTGCATTTGTTATCAATTTGCAGTTTGTTTTTTGCAAGATTGATTGCTCAAATTGATTAGAGCATAGTTCCAGAATATAAATTATGATAATTTATCTTGATATTCCTGGTTTAAATCCAAGTTGGTTTAGTAAAAATGGTATGCCTCCAATTCTAGCTAAAACCATTGGTTATGAGAACAAAACTCCCCAAAACGAAATTTGGTATGTGATGTATTATTTAATATACAACAGTACTTGTACGCATCTAGCCAAGTTATGATATGTTCTCCCTATCACAATTGGTACATGGTCAGGAACCAAATAATTTCCATCTAGAAATATGAATGTGATATATAATTTAATTGTTCCACCATAATGCAAAGATGGGTCTCCAAAGAAGGTTGGAGATATGTGTTGGTGATCCCAACATTAGGGGGAGAAAATGAGCAGCTTGAAAAGTGATACATGGAATGAATTATTATGAATACTTATAGATCCTCATGAAAAAAATATATGAACTTGAAGTTCAAGTGATAATTCATTTGCGAATTATTGCCAGACGCATTTTCTGACCCAAAACTAAATGTCATATTTCAGCTGCTAATGCTCAAAATAGAATAACGTCCCTGATGAACAGATTTTATAGCACGCATAAAGCGTAATAGACTAATCGGTTCTAAAGTTAAAACTCCTTGAAGAAGGAGAGGAGCAAATGTTCAAGATGGTCATAATAAGGAGGCAAGTGCTCTAGAAGAGCACTATGACATAACACTTCATAAGACCTCATGGGAGATGCTCAGGTACCTGAAAATAATGAGATAAAGAATCTCAATAAGTTATGTCTTTATTGGGTAATAATAGAACCGAAAATGATCGTCGACGATGTTGTTAATATAATATAGCGCTCAATATTATTAATATTAAAGAGGATCTTGAGCTCAAATCTGTCATGAACTTTGGACAGAAAACTGATTAGCCAAATGAAAAATACGCAATGAAATTGACTTCACCTGAAAAATGTGTAGTTGGACGGATAATCCCAACACCTAAAAGAATAAAGCTAGTGGAGGTATAAATGTGTTCTTGTTCGGAAAAAAAATCAAGTCAATAGACATAAATACGACTTGTGTCACAAGAAGATTTTAAATATACTGGCATTGATTATATAGAGACATGTTCTCCTGTGGTGGATGTAGTCATTTCAGGTTTTAATCTGGCAATACATGAAAAACTTGATATGCGTATAATGAAAATCATTGAAGGATTTAAAGTGTTCTGAAGCATATTAAGGTTTCCAAGAAATTTATTAAATAAAGCTTCAAAAATCCTTACACGGATTGAAACAATCAGGGCGCCTGTGGTATAATTGCCTGAGTGAGTACCTGTTGAAAGAAGGGTACATGAATGATTCAATTTGTCCTTATATCTTTATAAAAAGATCTGGATCTAAATTTGTTAGAATCGCCGTGTATGTTGATGATTTAAATTGGAACTCTTGGGGAGCTTCCTAAAGCAGTAGACTATTTAAAGAAATAATTTGAAATGAAAAGATCTTGGAAAGTCAAAATTTTGTCTTGGTCTACAAATTGAGTAAATGAAAGATGGAATTTTTGTCCATCAATCAACATACACTGAAAAGTTTTTAAAGCGATTCTATATGGATAAAGCACATCCATTGAGTACCCTGATGGTTGTAAGATCACTTGATATAAATAAAGATCCATTCTGACCTCATGAAATAATGAAGAGCTTCTTGGTCCTCAAGTACCATATCTTAGTGCAATTGGTGCACTAATGTATCTTGCTAACACTACAATGCCTGACATAACTTTCTCA
This sequence comes from Nicotiana obtusifolia, assembly GCA_002018475.1. Classification (NCBI taxonomy): domain Eukaryota; kingdom Viridiplantae; phylum Streptophyta; class Magnoliopsida; order Solanales; family Solanaceae; genus Nicotiana; species Nicotiana obtusifolia. The sequence continues at coordinate 216,602 of MCJB01026376.1, forward strand.
GTTAATGTCTTAGCAAGATATAGCTTTGCTCCTACAAGGAGACATTGGAATGGAATCAAACACAGATTGCTATATATAAAAGGAACTACTGATATGGGATTATTTTATAGCAATGATTGCAGTCCCGATCTTGTTGGTTATGCCGATGTTGGATATTTATCTGACCCACACAAGGCTCGATCTCAAACAGGCATGTGGAGGCACTTCCATATCTTGGCGATCGACTAAGCAATTAATCGTAGCTACTTCATCTAATCATGCTGAGATAATTGCTATTCGTGAAGCAAGTCGAGAATGTGTATGGTTGAGGTCTATAATACATCTTATTAGAGACAAATGTGGTTTGAAGTGTGACAAACTACCCACAATTTTGTATGAAGGCAATGCAGCATGCATAGCCCAATTGAAGGGATGATTCATAAAAACAGGACAAAGTACATTTCACCAAAGTTATTTTTCACACATGATCTTCAAAAGAATGGGGATATCAATGTACAACAGATTCGTTCAAGTGATAATATGGCTAATTTGTTCACCAAATCTCTACCAACGTCAACCTTCAAGAAACTAGTGTACAAGATTGGGATGCAAAGGCTCAAGGATCTGAATTGATGCTCTCATCAGGGGGAGTTAATACGCGTTGTACTCTTTTTCTCTTACAAGGTTTTTGTCCCATGGGGTTTTTCCTTGAAGGTTTTTAACGAGTCAACCAAAAGGCGTATTTATAAACATGTGTACTCTTTTTCCTTCACTAGGATTTTTTTTCCCATAGGGTGTTTTCCTAGCAAGGTTTTAATGAGGCACATTATCTATGGACATCCAGGGGGGGTGTTATAAGAAAAATCAAATCATGGTGGATGTCTACTCTTCTTCCATGATCTAGTGAATGTCTACTCTTCCTCCATTATCTTCATCTCAAATGCTTAATGACATATTCAATGACATATTTTTCTTCACTTTTCATGCCTATATAAAGGCCTTGTAATAGATAGAAAAATACACACAATTGAAGAAGAAAATCTCTTCCTTCTCTCTATCTCCATTTCTTGTTCATGTTTTACTAAATTGCTTTAATTTCATAACATTGTTTTAATTTTTTAATTTTTCTTTGGGGGTGGGG
>MCJB01026377.1:0-39528 GCA_002018475.1 Nicotiana obtusifolia
AAAGTTATATTCGATATATATATAGTATAATATAGTATAGTATATATAGACTAAATGTATTGCACGCATGCTCCGTAGTACACTTAACTGCATATTAATCCCTTGTATTACAAAAGCGTTAATGGCTTACATTTATATTATTTAGACATGCAGTAAATACAAAAGTGAGTTTAATTTTGGCAAAATGTTGACATGAAAGCGACCAAATGTGGTCGCAAATATATATACTTTCACTTTTGCGACCAACATTGGTCGAAAAAAGAAAATTTGATTTATTTAAATTTTCCAGATAAGCGACCAACGTTGGTCGCTTATCTCCCCCAAAAATTACCCTTTAACAAGCGACCAACGTTGGTCGCAAATATTTATACTTTATATTTTGCGACCAACGTTGGTCGCAAATTACAAATCGGATATATTTTAATTTTCCACATAAGCGACCAACGTTGGTCGCTTATCTTGCCCAAATGTATAGCGACCAACGTTGGTCGCAAATTGTAAACGTGGGTCCAGTTTAGCGACCAACTTTGGTCGCAAATTATGAAATTTCTTTGACCAGATTGGTCTGATCAGTCCGGTCAACATGTTGACGAATTTTGCGATCACGTAGCGACCAACTCTGGTCGCTAATTGCTTTAAGTTTATTTTTTTATTTTTTTACTAGTTTTGCGACCAACGTTAGTCGCTTTTTTTGGCAGACCAACGTTGATCGCTAATTTTTGGTCGCTTTTTGCTGTTTTCTAGTAGTGCAACTAGCTTACCTAAAGCTTAATTTACAGACTCGGTACCAAGCTTTCCTCTTCCAATTGTCTTTTTGTTCCCGATTTAATCCATTGAGTGTTTTTGACTTTTGAATTCAAATTAATTGCGAGTAATTCACCTAGATTTAACTTTGATATACTAAATTTCTATTACCAGTCATTTACTGTTTAGTGTTTTCATTTAGTTTTTTTTATTCAAGTCCTACCCAAGTTGTGTTATTAGTATTCAACATATTCATTTTCATTACGCTTAACGTTAAATTTAAAAGTAGATATTCCAGCGTAGGAAAAACAAAAAGAGGAAAAAGATTTAGCCCTTTAGCCTGCCTATAAACTTTAAGCAACTTGCATGCATGCGGCTCCCTATAAATTTGATGAAACAATCTTCTCGAATAAAATCCGACAATTATTAGCAGCAAAGACTAGAAAACTCTAAGTCAATTTTAAGTCGAAAAGAAATTCAACAGAAAGATGGAAATGGAATCAATTCACATTTACGTATAAATGTCTAATCTGAAACATAAAGAGAAAAAGAAAAAAAGAAGAAGAAATTTTTTGTTTATTGAAGCATCGGGATATTAAGTAGTTATAGTGCTTGGCTCAAGAAAGTCAAGATGAAGAAAAAAGAGCATCTAAAATTGATTTACTTGGACGTTGGGACTTCTTTTTGGATTTAACTTATAGGCACCAATGTAAATAACTTTTACATTGTTTGTGCATTTTAAACTTGGTGGAGCATATGACCTGCTTTATTTTTCACACTACGAATGAATTTCACGTAATATGGAGTTACATCTAATTATCTTTTAGATGATTTGATGGAATAAAAATTATTTTAACTATTGGCATATAAGAATTAAATTCCTTTTTTAATTTATAAAAAAGATATAAATTAACAAAGAAGTAGATATTCAATTTAAAAAAGAAGAAAGATATTCAACTCCCCTACCACTTTGCAAACAGTATGAAATTAATTATGGGATAACTATTCCTGCAAATTGCAAATGAAATTTATACCTTAATAATTCACAAAATTTTTTGTGTTGTGGTCTTCCCTAGAAGAAGAGTGAAGATATGTATAATATCAAATAATCCAAGTTTTCCCAAAGGGGAAAGATTTTGGCTTTCCAAATTCATCCAAAATCTAAGGGGTGATAGGAGTAGGATCAAATGCTGCTTTGTGTGAACTCCCAATTGAACTATTTTAGTCAATGCTTAAGTGGCAAATAGAAGACCAATCAATAATACGTTGTGCAAAACACAGAAAACCCACTAAAAATTAAATTAAATCAAGAAAAGAGGACCGCGGAAGCAAATCTCATGGGCATATTCTTTAAACAATTTGTTCTATTCAAAACCAAAGATTCAGATATTAAGAAAAGAAAGATGATTCTCAGTCAAAAGTTTTATTATTCTTAAGCTATATAGCATCGAATATAATCATGGTTTAATTCCATCGACTAAATCATATATAAAAAGTCATAGTGGGTTAGGCAACTTGAACAGCTTGCGCACTCAAACAAAAATTCCCAAGATTAAGGTAATCTTATTCTTGCCATATTTAAGGTTTTGATCAACGCCATTTCATTCGTTGCAAACGGCTCCTGACCTGCTTATTTTATTGACTCAGTTCATTTTGACTTACCCAAAATCGGTTCAATCTACTCATTTGACACCCCTGCCACTTGTAACGACTCGGCCGGTCGTTTTGAGAATTATAGTCCCGTTTTCCCAGTTTATTGCTCATTTTGTATTTTATAGATGTTATGTGACTTGTTGGGGTAGTTGATTCGGGTCCGGAGGGATTTCAGAATGAAATGAGACACTTAGTCTCAATGTTGGAAACTTAATTGAAAAGGTTGACTGGATATTGAATTATGAGTAAATGACTCCGGAATGGAGTTTTGATGGTTCCGTTAGCTCCGTTGGGTGATTTTGGACTTATGGGCGTGTCCGGATTATGAGTTGGAGGCCCGTAGTTAAATTAGGCTTGAAATGGCAAAAGCTAGATTTTTCGAAAAAATTGACCGAGTGGACTTTTTGATATCGGGATCATATTGGAATTTCGGATGTTGGAATAGGTCCATCATGTCATTTGTGATTTGTGAGCAAAATTTGGAGTCAATCGGACGTGATTTGATAGGTTTCGGCGTCGTTTGTAGAAGTTGAATTCCTTAGTTTCAATAGGTTTGAATTGGGGTACAATTCATGTTTTTGATGTTGTTTGATGTGATATGAGGGATCGACTAAGTTCGTATGGGGTTTTAAGACTTGTTGGTACGTTTGGTTGAGGTCCCGAGGGCCTCGGGTTGATTCCGAATAGTTAACAGATCAAAAGTTGAACTTGAGAAGTTACTGAAGTTGGGGTCTGCTAGTGTAATCGAACCTGCGGAGCTTTGATCGTAAGTGCGAGCTCGTAGGTGTTGGGTGAGTTGCGCTGATGTGAAGTTTGGAGTGGTGAGAGCAGGTGGTCGTAGGTGTGAAGGATTTTTTGCACCTGCGTGGCCGCAGGTGCAGCGACAGGTGTGCAGAAGCGGAAAGCGCACAGGTGCGATCGGGAGTTCCGCATCTGCATGACCGCAGATGCCCCAGGAGGACCGCAGAAGCGGAAGTGGGCAGATGAGATAGGCCGCAAAAGCGACTTGGATGCTCGCAGAAGTGGAGTGAGGGACCGCAAGAGCGGATTAGGCCGCAGGTGCGTGGGTGATGTCGCTTCTGCGACACGGCAGAAGCGGTTAAGTTTCCGCAAAAGCATAAGTGCTGGGCAGATTATTAAAACAAGGGTTCACGATTTTGGCTTCATTCGAACATTTCAAGCATGGTTTACGCGATTCTTGCGAGGATTTTTGTAGGGATTCTTGAGGTAAATCTCTTGTGCTCATTTTTTATCAATAATCTTTCTTCAACACTGATTTTTCCACCTAATTGGTGTGTATTTAAGGTGTAAATTGAGAGTTTGAGGCTAGGGATTTGGAGAGTTTGATTTGGGGATTTAGGTGACGGTTTAGTCGGGTTTTTATAAATTTGGTATGGTTAGACTCGTTGGTTAAATGGGCTTTTATGGCTTTGTGGTTTTATCAAATTTCGAGACGTAGGCCTGTAGACCGGCTTTTTTTTATTTTATAGAGTTGATCCCTTTAGCCCATATTGACTATATCGAATTGTTTACGGCTAGATTCGAGGCATTCGGAGGCCGTTTCGCGAGGCAAGGATATATTGGAGTAGAGATTTGCTCGGATTGAGGTAAGTAACAGTTCTAAATCAGGTTCTGAGGATATGAAACCCCGTATTATGTGTCTTATGACTGGTTTGGAGGTGACGCACATGCTAGGTGACAGGCGTGTGGGCATGCACCATAGGAATTGTGACTTTGGTCAAATTCCATGGAACTGTATAGTTGAAATTCTGTTGTTATCCGTATATTGTTTGTGTGTTACAACAAATGAACTGCAAACCATGTTAGAAATCATGTTTAGGCTATGCGCTGGTACTGTAAGGACGCACAGAGGACGTGTTACATATTAAATTGCCTGCTAAATTGCTATTGTACTCAGTCTCCATTTTACTTGCATATCATATCTCAGTCTCTTTTGTTCCTTGTTGATACATTACATCATTTCTGTTTGGGCTAATTTTCATGATTTCTGAGAGCCCGACAGACTGGAGAGGTTGGTGACTGAGTTAGGGACTGAGTGCCGAGCTATGAGTGATATACCTATATATGTGGATCTGGTTGCACGCTGCAACGAGCCTTATGGCTGTATATATTTGGATCAGGTTGCACGCCGCAACGAGCCGTATGGCTGTATATATGTGGATTAGGTTGCACGCTGCAACAAGCGGTATGGCTATATCTATTTAAGGGATCGGGCTGCATGCTGCGGCATGTTTCATTGATTTATGCCATGATTGGAGTGATATAGCGCTTGGGCTAAAGAAGCCCCTCCGGAGTTTGTACACACCCCCAGTGAGTGCAGGTACCTACTGAGTGTGAGTGCCGAGAGCCGAGTGCCGAGTGCGGGGTGCCGAGTGCTGAGTGACTGAGAGGAATGATTGATTGTGAGGTTGGAGTGAATGGGAGGACTGAGTGACTGTTGCTTTGAGAGGATGCATTTGATTTCATTATTGTTGCACTTATCTGTCACATCTCACTGTCTTGAATTTCTGAGAGATATTATATTCTACTTCACTTGGACTTGCCATGAGTTAACTGATTTGACTTAAATTGTCGAACTTGAGAGCATGCCTACTTTCCTATGTTGAAATTACTGAAATTGAGCTATAGTTTTAAAGCTCGTCACTACTTTTAGTTCTTTATTTAGTCTTGTTACTTACTGAGTTGGTTGTACTCACGCTACACCCTGCACTTCGTATGTAAATCCAGGTATTTTCTAACACGGTAGGTGTTGATTCACTATGCAGTTGACCTTTCGAAGATTTCGAGGTAGCTGCTCGGCATTTTTGCAGACCTTGTTTCTCCTTCCCTATCCTTCCACTTATTGTATTTAGTTTCGAATTATGATAGATAGTATTTTCCTAGACTTGTGAAGTATAGATGCTCATGTACTCTATGACACCCCAATGGTTAGGAATTTCTGCGTTGTATTTTGGGTTTCTATCCCGTTTATGAGAAGTTTTATTGTTTAAACTGCTTTAATTCATTTTCTGTTAAAAGTGTTGGAGTTATTTGAAAATTTTGGCTTGCCTAGTACCACAATAGGTGCCATCATGAGAGTTTAGGATTTTAGGTCGTGACAAGTTGGTATCAGAGCCTAGGTTACATAAGTCTCACGAGTCCTGAGCAGGTTTATTAGAGTCTTGGAGATCGGTACGGAGACGTCTGTACTTATCTTCGAGAGGCTGTCGAACCCTTAGGAAACTTCATATTCTTGTATTCTTGTCGTACAGATTTGTTTATTCTGGTAACTAAACTTCTGTATTCTATTCTCTCACAGACGGTGAGGACACTTGCTACCGGACTAGACGGACAGCCACCAGTAACACCAGCTAGGGCCACAAGAGGCCGAGATTGCGGTAGGGGCAAAGGTGCAGCTCGTACACCAGCTAGAGCAACACCTGTAGATCCACCATTTGCTCTAGCTCAGGAGCAGGTCCCAGTTGCAGCTGAGCCAGTGGGACTAGCTCAGGCACCAGCTGTGCCCATTGTGATTCCAGGCCTTCAGGAGGCTTTGGCCCAAATATTGATGGTTTGCACTAGCCTTGCTCAGGTGGTTTCGGCTCATGCCGCACCAGCCACTTCTCAGACCGAGGGAGGTACTCATACCCCGCTTCCCATACTCCAGAGCAGGAGATATAGGTGATGCAGGGACTTCAGACACCGGGGATACTACTAGCCCAGCCGGATGCAATTGCTCAGGGCCAGTCATCACTCTGCGCCCTTCCAGCTCAGAGTTTGTCTCGTGCACCATCAGTTCAGGGTTCATCTGCACCAAGTTCTTCTAGCGGGTATCCTGGTTCTCAGGGCCTGGCCCAGTCCCCACCACAATTGTTAGATCGGGGTTGCTTCGAGAACTTGGTCATATCAGGGGGCAGTGTCCCCGCTTCTTAGGAGGTCCAACTCAGTAGAGAAGTCAGGCTACGACTTCAGTACCAGTTACTTCACCACCCGTGCAGCTAGCCCGAGGTGAGGCTCAGGCAGCTAGGGGTCGCCCTAGAGGGGAGGCCGATTAGGTGGCGGCCAGGCCCGATTATAAGCTCTTCCTGCCAGACCAGATGCCATTGCTTCAGACACAGTGATCATAGGTATTGTCTCTGTATGCCACAGAGATGCTTTTGTATTATTTGACCCTGATTCCACTTGTTCGTATGTATCTTCATATTTTGCCAATTATCTAGAGATGCCCAGCGAATCCTTATTTTTATCTGCTCATGTATCTATGCCAGTGGGCGATACTATCATTTTTGACCGTGTATATCGGTCGTGTGTAGTGACTATTGGGAGATTGGAGCCTAGAGTTGATCTCTTATTGCTTAGTATGGTGGACTTCGACGTGATCTTGGGTATGAATTGATTGTCTCCATGTCATGCTGTTCTGGATTATCATGCTAAGACCGTGACGTTGGCGATGCCGGGGTTGCCAAAGATTGAGTGGAGAGGTTCTCTAGACTATGTTCCTAGCAGAGGGATCTCCTATTTGAAGGCCTAGCGGATGGTTGGGAAGGGTTGTTTATCTTATTTGGCCTTTGTGAGGGATGTTGGTGCGGATACCCCTACTGTTGATTCTGTTCTGGTAGTGCGAGATTTTTCGGATGTGTTTTTCGTAGACTTATCGGGCATGCTGCTCGACAGGGATTTTGACTTTGGTATTGACCTGGTGTCGGGCACTCAGTCCATTTCTATTCCACCATATTGTATGGCACCAGCTGAGTTGAAGGAATTGAAGGAGTAGCTTCAGGAACTTCTTGATAAGGGATTTATTAGGCCTAGTGTGTCGTCTTGGGGTGCACCGGTTCTGTTTGTGAAGAAGAAGGATGGTACTATGCGGATGTGCATTGATTATAGGCAATTGAATAACGTTACAATCAAGAATAAGTATCCACTGCCGCACATTGATGATCTATTTGACCAGCTTCAGGGAGCGAGGGTGTTCCCTAAGATTCACTTGAGGTCTGGGTATCACCAGTTAAAGATTCGAGACTCAGATACTCTAAAGATAGTATTCAGGACCTGTTATGGTCATTATGAGTTCCTTGTGATGTCTTTTGGGCTGACCAACACCCCAGTAGCATTCATGCATCTGATGAACAGTGTATTTCTACCTTATCTCGACTCATTTTTCATAGTGTTCATTGATGACATCCTGGTGTACTCTCGTAGCTAGGAGAAGCATGCCCAACATTTGAGGATTGTGTTTCAAAGAGGGAGGAGAAGCTTTATGCAAAGTTATCCAAATGTGACTTTTTGCTAGGTTCAGTAGCGTTCTTGTGGCACGTGGTGTCCTGTGAAGGGATTTAGGTGGATCCGAAGAAGATAGAGGCGGTTCAGAGTTGGCCCAGACCGTCCTCAGCTACGAAGATTCGGAGCTTTCTCAGCTTGGTCGGTTATTATCGTCGCTTCGTGTAGGGTTTCTTGTCTATTGCATCACCCTTGACCAAATTGACCCAAAAGGGTGCTAATTTCAGGTGGTCGGATGAGTGTGAGGAGAGCGTTTAGAGGCTCAAGACTGCCTTGACTATAGCTCCAGTTCTAGTTTTACCTTCAGCTTCAGGCTCTTATACAGTGTATTGTGATGCTTCTCGGATCGATTTTGGATGTGTTTTGATGCAGGAGGGTAGAGTGATTGCTAATGCTTCGTGTCAGTTAAATTCGCATGAGAAGAACTACCATGTCCATGATTTGGAGTTAGCTGCCATCGTTCATGCATTGACGATTTGGAGGCATTATCTCTACGGTGTGTCTTGTGAGATGTTTACAGATCATCGGAGTCTCCAGCATTCGTTCAAAGTCAAAGATTTATTTGAAGCAGCGGAGATGGTTGGAGCTGCTAAAGGACTATGATATCACTATTCTGTATCATCCCCGGAAGGCCAATATGGTGGTTGATGCCTTGTGTAGAAAGGCAGTGAGTATAGGTAGCCTATCTTTCATTCATATTGGTGAGAGACCTCTTGCAGTTGATGTTCAGGCCTTGGCCAACCAGTTCGTGAGATTAGATGTTTCGGAGCCCAATGGGGTTCTAGCTTGTTTCTCTCTGTCTTCCTTATATGATCACATCAGAGAGTGCCAGTATGATGATCCCCATTTGCTTGTCCTTTAGGACATGGTTCAGCATGGTGATGCCAAAAATGTTACTATTGGGGTTGATGGGGTATTGAGGATTCAGGGTTTGATTTATGTGCCTAATGTGGATGGGCTACGTGAGCTGATTCTTGAGGAGGCCCACAATTTGCGGTATTCCATTAATCCGGATGTCGCAAAGATGTATCAAGACTTGAGGCAGCATTACTGGTAGAGGAGAATGAAGAAGGATATAGTGGGGTTTGTAGCTTGGTGCCTCAACTGTCAGCAAGTAAAGTATGAGCATCAGAGACCTGGTGGATTGCTTCAGAGGATAGAGATTCCAAGTGGTAATTGGAGCGAATCACCATGGATTTTATAGTTGGGCTCCCACGGACTTCAAGGAAGTTTGATGCTATTTAGGTGATTGTGGATCGGTTGACCAAGTTCGCGCACTTCATTCCCGTTGGGACTATTTATACTTCGGAGTGGTTAGGTACCTAGGTTGAGTTGAGCACAACGTGTCACCCTCAGATGGACGAACAGTCCGAGCGTACTATTGAGATGTTGGAGGACATGCTACGCGCTTGTGTCTTTGATTTTAGGGGTTCTTGGGATCAGTTTCTGCCTCTCGTGGAGTTTGTCTACAACAATAGCTACTAGTCAAAAATTCAGATGGCTCTGTATGAGGCTTTGTATTGGAGACAGTGTAAACCTCCGGTGGGTTGGTTTGAGCCGGGTGAGGCTAGGCTATTTGGTACTGACTTGGTTCAGGATGCTTGGACAAGGTTAAATTGATTCAGGAGCGGCTTCGCACGGTGCAGTCTGGATAGAAGAGTTATGCCGATAGGAAGGTCCATGATGTTTCTTACATGGTTGAGGAGAAGGTACTGCTCAAGGTTTCACCCATGAAGGGTGTTATGAGGTTTGGGAAGAAGGGCAAGTTGAGCCCTCGGTATATTGGCCTTTTTAGGTACTTCAAAGGATTGGGGAGGTGGCTTACAAGCTTGCTGTGCCACCTAGTTTGTCGAGTGTGCATCCAGTGTTTCATGTTTCTATGCTCCAAAAGTATGTGGGCGATCCGTCTCATGTTTTGGATTTCAGCACAGTTCAGTTGGACGGTGATTTGATTTATGATGCGGAGCCGGTCGCTATTTTGGATTGGCAAGTTCAAAAGTTGAGGTTAAAGGACATAGCTTCAGTGAAGGTGCAGTGGAGAGGTCAGCCAATTGAGGAGGCTACTTGGGAGACCGAGCGAGAGATGCAGAGCAGATATCTACACCTATTTGAGACTCTAGGTACGCTTCTAGACCCGTTCGAGGACGAACTTTTGTTTAAGAGGGGAAGGATGTAATGACCCAGCCGGTCGTTTTGAGAGTTATAGCCCCATTTTGTACTTTATAGCTTTTATGTGACTTGCCAGGGTAGTCAATTCTGGTCCAGAGGGATTTCAAAAGGAAATGAGACACTTAGTCTCAATATTGGAAACTTAAATTGACAAGGTTGACCGTATGTTGACTTATTCGTAGATGTCTCTGGAATGGAGTTTTGATGGTTCTGTTAGCTCTGTTGGGTGATTTTTGACTTAGGAGCATGTACGGATTGTGATTTCGAGGCCCGTAAGTTGAATAACGCTAGAAATGGCGAAAGTTGGATTTCCGAAAAGTGTGACCGAGAGTGAACTTTTTGATATCGGGATCGGATTGGAATTCCGAAAGTTGGAGTGGGTCCGTAATATCATTTGTGATTTGTGTGCAAATTTTGGAGTCAATCAGAGGTGATTTGATAGGTTTCGGCGTCATTTGTAGAAGTTGAATCCGGATGGTTAATAGATCGAAAGTTGAACTTGAGAAGTTATTGAAGTTGGGGTATGCTAGTGTTATCGCACCTGCGGAGCTTAGATCGTAGGTGCGAGCTCGTAGATGCAGGGTGAGTTGCACAGATGCAAAGTTTGGAGGGGTGTGAGCAGATGGTCGCAGGTGCGAAGTATTTTTCGCACTTGTGTGGCTGCAGGTATGGCGAGAGGTGTGCAGAAGCGGAAAGCGCGCAAGTGCGATAGGGAGTTCCGCATCTGCGGTCAGATGAGCTGGGACCGCAGAAACCGCTTGGATGCTTGCAAAAGCGAGTTCGCTGAAGCGGAGTGAGGGATCGTAGGAGCGGATTGGGCCGCAGATACGTGGGCGATGTCGCTTCTGTCACACCATAGAAGCTGTTAAGTTCACACAGAAGCAAAAGTGTTGGGTAGTTTATTAAAATCTTCCCCATTGATTTTCCCACCTAGTTGGTGTGTATTTAAGGTGTGAATTGGGAGTTTGAGGCTAGGGATTTGGAGAGTTTGATTTGGGAATTCAGGTGACGATTTGGTGTTGGATTTTGATAAATTTGGAATGGTTAGACTCGTGGTTGAATGGGCTTTCGGGCTTTTTGACTTTTATCGAAATTCGAGATGTAGGCCTGGGGGCCGGTTTTTGAGTCGATTTTTGACTTTTGATTAATAGCTTAGCATCTTCTTGTAGAGTTGATTCATTTAGCCCGTATTGATTATATCGAATTGTTTATGGCTAGATTCGTGGCATTCTAAGGCCATTTTGCGAGTCAAGGGTATATTGGAGTAGTGATTTTCTCGGAATGAGATAAGTAACAGTTCTAAAGCTGGTTCCAAGGGTCTAAAACCCCGTATTTATGTGTCTTATGACTGGCTTAGAGGTGATGCACATGCTGAGTGACGGGCGTGTGGGCGTGTACCGTAGGAATTGTGACTTTGGTCAAATTCCATGGAACTGTATAGTTGAAATTCTGTTGTTATCCGTATATTCTCCATATGTTATAACAAATGAACTGTAAACCTTGTTAGAGATCATGTTTTGGCTATGTGCTGGTACTGTAGGGACCCATACAGGTCATGTTACATGTTAAATTGCCTACTAAATTGTTATTGTACTCAGTCTCAATTTTACTTGCATATCATATCTTAGTCTCTTTTGTTCCTTGTTGATACATTACATAACTTTTGTTTGGGCTGATTTTTATGATTTCTGAGTGCCCGAGAGATTGGAGAGGTTGGTGACTGAGTTGGGGCCTGAGTGCCAAGCTGTGAGTGATATACCTATATATGTGGATCGGGTTGCACGCCGCAACGAGCCTTATGGCTATATCTATTTATGGGATTGGGCTGCACGCCACAATATGTTTCATTGATTTATGCCATGATTGGCTTGATATAGCAATTGGGCTGAAGGAGCCTCTTCGGAGTCTGTACACACTCCCAGTGAGCGCATGTACCTACTGAGTGCAAGTACCAAGAGCCGAGTGCCGAGTGCGGGGTGCCGAGTGCTGAGTGCCGAGTGCCGAGTGCCGAGTGCTAAGTGCCGAGTGCCGAGTGCCGAGTGCTGAGTGACTGAGAGGAATGAGTGATTGTGAGGTTGGAGTGAATGGGAGGATTGAGTGACTGTTGCTCTGAGAGAATGCATTTGATTTCATTATTGTTGCACTTATCTGTCACATCTCACTGTCTTGTATGTCTGAGAGATATTATATTCTCCTTCGCTTGGACTTGCCATGAGCTAACTAATTTGACTTAAATTGTCGAACTTGAGAGCATGCCTACTTTCCTATGTCGAAATTACTGAAATTGAACTATAATTGTAAAGCTCGTCACTACTTTCAGTTCTTTATTTAGTCTTGTTACTAACTGAGTTGGTTGTACTCATGCTACACCCTACACTTCGTCTGCAAATCCAAGTATTTCTGGACACGGTAGGTGTTGATTCACTGTGTAGTTGACCCTTCGGAGATTTCGAGGTAGTTGTTCGGTGTTTTGGCAGACCTTTTTTCTCCTTCCCTATCCTTCCACTAATTGTATTTAGATCCGGATTATGATAGGCAGTATTTTCCCAGACTTGTGATGTATAGATGCTCATGTACTCTGTGACACCCCGATGGTTGGGAATTTCCATGTTGTGTTTTGGTTTCAATCCCGTTTATGAGAAATTTTATTGTTTAAACTACTTTAATTCATTTTCTGTTAAAAGTGTGGGAGTTATTTGGAAATGTCGCTTCCCTATTACCACGATATGCGTCATCACGACAGATTAGGATTTTGGGTCGTGACATAACTTGACACCCCTGCCACTAACTATCGGGACCGATGCAAGATGTCAAGATCGATGTGCAATGCGTGATTTTCCTTTTATTATTTTCTTATTGGTAGGCATTACCTAAACAAGTCAACTTTGCATGGCATGGGAATTGTCACGACCCAGAATCCCAACCTTGAAGTCGTGATGGCGCCTAACATCCACTTGCTAGACAAGCCGATGTGAGATAATTAAATAACTAAATTTTTAACAATTAAAAATACAATGGTGATACACAACGAGAAATAGAAACCCAGTCTAATACAGTACTGATATGAATCATGTGATAACATCTACTCCTAGAAATCTCGAGTCACGAATACACAAGCAACTAGAAGTCTATACGCAAAGTCTGAAATAAATACATCTGGTCCGAAGGAAATGAACAATAAAAGTGGGGAAAAGAAGGGGAATTCAAGGTCTGCGGATGCTAACAGATCTACCTCGAGTCTTGTATGCGATGATCCAAGCTGACGCACCTCACGCACAGCTGGGACTAATACCAATATCTGTACAGGAAGTAGTGTAGTATGAGTACAACCGACCCAATGTACTTTATAAGTGTCGAGCCTAACCTCGACGAGCTAGTGACGAGGCTACGACAAGACACCTACATAGATAAACCTGTACAAATATAAATAGAGAAGCAACAATAACAGAGAATGATAACATACTGATTGGGAGGGGACATCCAAAAGGGGAAAATAAAACAGCTGCGACACAGATGAAATCACGAAATAGCCAAGTAAATCATCAACCGATGAAATCAGATAAATAAATGATATGAAAATGGCACGGCATCACCCTTCGTGCTTTTACTCTCGTCCTCACCATGCAATAATATGAATATAATGGCACGACATCACCCTTCGTGCTTTTACTCTCATCCTCACCATGTAGTAATAATATGAATGAAATGGCACGGCATCACCTTTCGTGCTTTTACTCTCTTCCTCACCATGTAATAAAGATAATATGAGTTCAAGTAATAAATAATGCGGAGAATAAATTTAACACCAAATATGGTGGCATGTTACCCAACTTCAAATTTTTAAAAAAAAATACAACTATGAAATGAGCAATAATTACGAAACGGGTAATAAAAGAAATAATAGCCTAACCTAAGCATGGATATCACAAGTAGCAAAGCAATAAAATGCAAAGCAACAAGTTCCACCTGCATGCTTTAACCCAATAACAACGTATAAGTACTCGTCACCTCACATATACGTTGTCCCCACACATAAAACACGTAGAAAATATACTAACAAGTTCTAATCCCTCAACTCAAGGTTAACCATGACACTTACCTCGCTCCGCAATCGAATCAAAGCTCAACCAGGGCTTTGCCTCTAGAATTAGCCTCCAAACTAATCAAATCAAACTAAATATAGTTCAAACAATTCAAAATAGGCTTTAGAAACTATCCAAGAGTGAAATAGTTCCAATCTTTAATAATTTTGGAAAAAATCAACAAAAGTCAACCCGGGACCCATTTGGCCAAAACCCAAGATTCATACCAAAACACAATTATTCATTCACCCCCGAGCCCGGTTATGTGATTTGTTTTTAAATTCTACCCCAATTTGAAGTCTAAATCTCAATTTTACAAAAATTCCTAATTTTACCCAAATCCCTAATTTCTACCATAGAAATCCTCGATTTGATGTTGAAATCTCATGAAATGTATTCGGCAATTTAAAGGAAATGGATTAAAGTCACTTACCAATAAATTTTAGAAGAAAAGTCTCTTGGAAAATCTCCTCTAGGATGTTTAGGATTGAGAATTGTGGGAAATGAGCTAAGTCCCATTTTTTTCCTCTTTTACCTAGCTGCGGATGTTGCAATTGCGATGTCTTGTTCGCAATTGTAAACATCACAAATGCGAGACAAGGATCTGCCACGACCCAAAATTCAATTAGTCGTGATAGCACCTAAACCAACCCTCTAGGTAAGCCAATTTAACAATAATCCAATTTCAAATAAGATTTACTGAGAAAATAATGATGAAATAGCTGAACTTTTATACAACAACCCAAGGATTGGTAGTACAAATCATGAGCTCCTAAGATTTAGAATTTACACAAATTGAACTGAAATAATTACCACATCTGTTTGGATTGTACATATACAGAATTCAACTCTAAAACTACCCAGGGACAATTGGCAGTCACACCCGAAAAGAACGAACATCTTCAGAGTCAACTCCTACCATCCACCGCAATTTCGTTCCAAGATCTACACGCAAGATGCAGAAGTGTAGTATGAATACAACCGACCTCATGTACTCAATAAGTATCCTAACAAATATCGGCGAGGTAAAAGAAGCAAGGACTATAGTTGATACTCACTAACACTATGCAGTTCATAATTTCAACAAGCATAGAATAGATACATGATCAAAACATGAAAATCTTAGGTAAAACCACTTTGATGCTCACAATTCTTTGTTTTAAAGTGTTCTGCTCAGTCAACAATCCAGCATATAAGGAAGATATGCAAGTAAAATCTGGTAAACAGTCGAGGAAATTTCAAGTAAAGATGAAATGCAATAACCAAATATCAGTCCGTTGCAGTGCGCAACCTGATCCAATAACAGTAACCATCTCTCCCAGAGCTCACATCAACTAGAAACCCGTTGGCACAATTCACGTGTACACCATCAAGAGAGAAACATGAGAGGGTGACCCTAGGAGGATGGATCCATATCCACACACTGCACGGACAACTCACGTGCTAATAATATTAGCCGCACGGACAACTCACATGTTGCACGGACAACTCACATGCTATAATATCAATATCTGGATCCGCACGGACAACTTACGTGATGCATAGACAACTCACGTGCTGCATAGACAACTCACCTGCTATAATATCAATATCTGGATCTGAACGGACAACTCTTGTACTGCACATACAACTCACGTACTAATAATATCAATCCGCCCGGCATAGGCACAACGTCATAATGCGCACGGCATGGTCACAGGCATAACAACATAATTCGTCCAGCGTGGTACATAAACAATATCATAATCCGCCCAACATGGTCACAGGCATAACAACACAACCTGCCCGGCGTGGTCACAGACATTCAGTCCAATCATATCACACAGGAGAAAATAAATAAGAGTACATGTATGTGATGAATGAATAACAAATCTCATGCTCCTGGACTGGTATAAATGACATGTTAAAGTGTATGCATGTGCAGAGTGTGCTATCATAGCTCAAATCGGTAATTTCATCACATAATAGCATTTATCAAGTTCATTCAAGGATTAAACCTTTATGTAGCCTAAAAAACGGCTCCAATAGTTCACACAATGTTACAAATTTGAGAAACATCATAGCTTAAAGCTTAACAGTCAATTCTAGGCTTATCATAGCCTAAATGCAACCCGAGCATGGATAAACACCCACAGTGTCAGCACAAGGGTTCAAACCCCACGCATAAATGCATCCATACCGCATACCTATCATAAATAATTCAGGCAACTAGTGAAGTTTAAATAAGATATTTACCTCAAACAAGCCAAGACAAATACCGAGCACACAACACTCTAGAAATGCCATCCCGCACGTATCCACCTCCGAACAGCTCGAAACTAGCTAAAAGAAACTCAAAAACATCAAATAAGGTCTAAGGAAACAATCCCAAATGATAAAGGTCGAATCTTTACACTTTTACTCAAAGTCAACCAAAAAGTCAAACCCGGGCTGGCACCTCGAAATTCGACGAAACTTACAAAATCTGATAATACATTCAATTACAAGTCCAACCATACTAGTTTTACTCAAATCCGACTCTGAATCAATGTTTAAAACTCAAATTTTCACTTTTTGATATTTTAGACAAACCCCCCCAAATTTAACTTTGAAATCATCAATCAAATACCAAAAACAAAGATGGATTCATGAATATAACGAAAATCAAGTATAGAGCACATACCCCAATCCATGTGGTAAAAATCGCCTCCAAAATCGCCCAAATCCGAGTTCCCTAACTCAAAATATGACCAAATGAACAAACCCTCGATATTGTATACTACTGCCCAGCTGTTCTGCCTTGTTTCTTGTACCAAACGATATTGTAACTCAATTTTGATGCCTCCAATGGATTTCTCATGAAATTTCAGTCAAGTTAGACCTTTGAATCACTCCATTTGATCTTATAATGAAGGAGATATATTGGTTTCAATATTTGAAAATAGTGCAGATTTTTAAATACGAATTCGGTGGCAATTTAGTAAATAATCTGAAAAATCTGGCAACCCAATTCTTAGTAAAATGACCATAAATTCCTCATACAATGTCGAAACTTGATGATCCCAGTTGCTATAGTTCCAGACTTACGATACGGATCAAATGCTTCAATCAAAACAGAAATTGGAGCTCGTTTGCTTAATGTGGTACCATCTATGCTTAAAGAAACACATCGAAACATAAAAAACGAGCGCAACACAACCCAAACCTATTCGAAACTCACCTGAGCCCCTCAGGACCCCGTCCAAACATACCAAAAAGTATCATAATAAAACAAGGACTTACTCGAGGCCTCAAATCACGCATAACAACATCAAAACTATGAATCGCATCTCAAATTGAACGTAATGAACTTTTGAACTTTCAACTTCCAAAACTCGTGCCTAACCATATCAAATCAACTCAGAATGACCTCAAATTTTGAACACAGTCCTAAATGTCATAGCAAAGCGATTCTAATTCTCGGAACCACAATCCGAATCCTGATATCATCAAAGTCAACTTTCGGTCAAACTTACGAACATTCTAAACCTTCAAATTGTCAACTTTCGTCAATTAATGCTGAAATCTTCTAAAAACATCCGAAAGCAAAGTCGGGCATACGCCCAAATAATTACCATCCGGACCTAATAGAACCATCAAAACTCTTATCCAAGGTCAAATACTCAAAAGTTAAACTTGGTCAACTCTTCCAACTTAAAGCTTCGTAGTTGAGAATCATTCTTCCAAATATTTTTCGAATCACCTGAAAAACTAAAACCGACGAATCACACAAGTCATAGTACATCATACGAAACTATTCAAGACTTCAAATAGATAAAGGGAATGCAAATACTCAAAATGACCGGTCGGGTCGTTACGGGGTCGCAAATGCAAAACCTGTCTCAGGGACACAGAAGTCGCAAATACGACATTTGGTTCGCAATATGCGAACACCCAACCTTTGCAAATGCGTACCATTTCTTCTCAAATGCCAAGCAGCTCAAGGACTACTGACTCGTAAATGCGACTCTTTCTTTTTTTTTTTTAAATCAAATCCACTAGGCAGCATGCCTAGTGTTAATTTTCATATATATAACATAAAATACAGAGATGGAGGGGAACATAGACCTTACCTCCCAATAGAAAAGATGTACACTCTTGGTCATCGAGACTTGACAACCAAGTATACCTAGATAATTGTGATGGGTTAGACCTATGATGATATGATGAGATCGCAATTGTGATAACCGACTGTTCGCAAATGCGAAACCACCTAGTCTAGCCCATGCTCGCAAATGCGAACACTTGTTCGCAAAGGCGAGGCTCGCAATTGCGAGCCAGACCTCGCAAATGCTAGATCTGCAGCAGAGCATAAGCACTAGAAGTGCACCAGATATTCCAACCTTAAACGAATTCATCTCAAACACGTCTGAAACTCACCCGAGCCTCTCGGGCTCAAAAACAAACATGCACACAAATGTAACAACATCATATGAACTTGCTCGCACATCAAGAATCACGAATCAGACATCAAAATGTATGAAATTTTTTAAAGAAACTTAAGAACTCTCAAATTTACCACCAATTGTCTGAATCACGTTAAATCAACACCGTTTTGTACCAAATTTTGCAGACAAGTCATAAATAGTAAAATGAATCTTTACCAAGTTCTGGAACCCAAATTCGAATCTGGTAGCAGCAAAGTCAACCTACGGTCAAACTTAGGAATTCTTTAAACCTTTAAATTACTAGTTTTCAATAAATCACGTTAAATCAAGTTAGGGACTTTCGAATTCGATTCCGGACATACACCCAAGTCTCAAATCGCGATACGTACCTACCAGGACCATCAAAATACTAACCTAGGTCCGTTTAAACAAAATATTGACTGTAGTAAATTCAAATCATTTTCAAGGCTAAAATTCATATTTTTAAAAAAATTTCACATAAAAATTTTTTTTGAAAAAGGACACGGACTGCGCACGCTAATCGAGGAAATAAAGGCTTAAACTCAAAATAACCTATCGGCTCATCACATTCTCCACATCTAAAATAATTGTTAAAACTGAAAGTAACCTATTGGGTCTTCACATTCTCCACCTCTAAAACAAACTTTCATCCTCGAACGGACATAGAAAGGTACATGGACTGGTGAAAAGGTGTGGATATCGACTCCTACGTGGCGGCCTCAATTAGCTGACCTCTCCATTGTACTCTAATTGATGGATAACTCTTAGACCTCAACTTCCGGACCTGCCGTGCTAGAATGGCCACAGACTCCTCCTCATAAGTCAAATCCTTGTCCAATTGGACGGAGTTGAATCTAACACCTAGGGCAGATCACCGTGATACTTCCGGAGCATGGAGACATGGAACACCGGGTGAACTGCTGATAAGCTAGGTGGCAGTACAAGCTTGTAGGCCACCTCACCAGCCCTCTCAAGAATCTCAAAGGGTCCGATATACCCGGGGCTCAACTTGCCCTTCTTTCCGAACCTCAACACACCCTTCAAGGGTGAAACCCAAAGCAAAACCCTCTCTCCAACAACATCACGAACTCTACGATCAGTATAACTCTTCTACCTAGACTGAGCTGTGCGAAGTCAATCCTAAATCATCTTGACCTTTTCCAAGGCGTCCTGAACCAAATCGGTACCCAACAACCGAGCCTCTCCCAGCTCAAACCAACCAACTAGCGAACGGCACCGCCTCCCGTATAATTCCTCATAGGGAACCATTTGAATACTTGATGGGTAGCTATTCTTGTAGGCAAACTCTGAAGCAGCAAGAACTGATCGCAAGAACTTCTGAACCCATAACGCAGGCGCAAAATATATTTTCCAATATATGTATGTTGCGCTCGGACTGGTTATCCATCTGGGGTTGGAATGGTTTACTCAACTCAACTCGTTTTCCTAACTCACATTGTACGGCCTTCCAGAAATGCGATGAGAACTGCGTACCCTGATCAGAAATGATGGACACCGTTACACCGTGAAGATGAAGGATCTCGCGGATACAGATCTCAGCCAACCACTCTGAAGAATAGATAAATTTCTTCGAAGTCCGTGGGAGCCCAACAAAAAAATCCATGGTAATACGCTCCCATCTCCACTCGGGAATCTCAAGCTTCTTAAGTAAACCGCCAGGCCTCTGATGCTCGTACTTTACTTGCTGATAATTAAAACATCTAGCCACATATGCAACTATATCCTTCCTCATTCTTCTCACCAATAATGTTGCCGCAAATCCTGTTACATCTTGGCGTCAACCGGATGAATAGAATACTTCAAACTTCGGGCCTCCTCAAGAATCAATTCATGAAGCCCATCCACATTCGGCACACATATCTGACCCTGCATTCGTAACACCCTATCATATCTAATAGTAACCTGCTTGGCATCACCGTGCCGCACTGTATCCTTAAGTACAAGCAGCTAGGAGTCATCAAATTGACACTCCCTGATGCGCTCATACAAAGGAGACCGAGAGATCGTGCAAGCTAGAATACCACTGGAATCCGAAACATCTAACCTCACAAATTGATTGGCCAAAGGCCTGAACATCTGATGCTAGCGGTCTCTCACCAACCGGAATATACGCAAGGATACCCATACTCATAGCCTTTCTACTCAAGGCATTGGCCACCACATTGGCCTTCCCGGGATGATACAAAATAGTGATATCATAGTCTTTCAGCAACTCCAACCAACTCCTCTACCTCAAGTTGAGATCCTCTTGCTTGAAAAAATAGTGTAGACTCCGATGATCCGTGAACACCTCACACGACACACCGTAGAGGTAATACCTCCAAATTTTCAGTGCATGAACAATGGCTGCCAACTCTATGTCATAAACAGGGTAAATCTTCTCATGAACCTTCAACTGTCGCAATGTGTAAGCGATCACCCTGCCATCGTGCATCAATACTACACTAAGCCCAATAAGCGATGCATCACAATACACCGTGTAGAATCCTAAAACTGCGGGCAACACCAACACTGGCGCCGTAGTCAAAGCAGTCTTAAGCTTCTGAAAGCTCAACTCACACTCATTGGACCACCTGAAAGAAGTACCCTTCTAAGTCAATCTAGTCAATGGGGCTGCTACGGATGAAAACCTCTCCACGAAGCGGCGATAATAACCCACCACCAGGGAACTCCAAATCTCTATAGCTAAAGTAGGTCTAGGCCAGTTCTGAACTACCTCAATCTTCTTAGGACCCACTTTAATGCCCTCGGTCGATACAACATGCCCCAAAAAAGCAACAGAGTCCAACCAAAACTTACACTTCAAAAACTTGGCATGTAACGGACTATCTCTCAGAGTCTAAAGTACAATCCGAAGATGCTACTCATGCTCCTCCCGATTGCGGGAGAAGATCAAGATATCATCAATGAATATGATCACAAAAGAATCTAAATAGGGCTTAAATACCTGGTTCGTCAAATCCATAAATGTTGCTGGGGCATTTGTCAATCTAATGACATCACTAAGAACTCATAATGCTCATACCGAGTTGGAAAAGTTGTCTTAGGGACATCCGATGCCCTAAACTTCAACTAATGGTAGCCAAACCTCAAATGGATCTTTGAAAACACTCTGATCAAATAAGTCATCAATCTTCAACAGCGGATACTTGTTCTTGATAGTGACTTTGTTTAACTGCCGATAGTCTATACACATCCTCAATGAACCATCCTTCTTCTACACGAACTTCATGGAACACCCCAAGGCGAGACACTAGATCTAATAAATCCCTTATCAAGCAAATCTTGCAACTGCTCCTTCAGTTCCTTCAACTCATGCGGGGCCATACAGTACGGTGGAAAAAAAATAGGCTGAGTGCCCGGAGCCAAGTCAATGGAGAAGTCAATATCTCTGTCGGGTGGCATTCCCGACAGATCTATAGGAAACATCTCTGGAAACTCGCACACAACTAGTACTGAATCCATAAAGGAACCTCCACACTGGAATCACGAATATAGGCCAAATAAGCTAAACATCCCATTTCGACCGTACGCCGAGCCTTCACATAAGAAATAACCCTGCTGGTCTTTCTCCACTCTTATCGAGGTAACCCCAGCATGGCTAAGGTCACTGTCTTGGCATGACGGTCCAATATAGCATGATGCAGTGACAGCCAATCCATGCCCAGTATAACATCAAAGTCCACCATATCAAGAAGTGGGAGATCTACCCTAGTCTCAAGACTCCCAATAGTGATCAAACACGAGCAATAGACGCGATCTACAACAATAGAATCTCCCACAAGCGTGGGCACATACATAGGAGCACTTAAAGAATTCAAGAGGAACAACTAGATATGAAGCAAAATAGGATGACACGTAGGAATAACTAAAGCCCGGGTCAAGTAGAACTGAAGCATCTCTATGGAAAACTGTAACAATACATATGATGACTGCGTCAGATGACTTAGCCTTAGGTCTAGCAAAAAATGCATAAAAACGGGGCTAGGCCCCACAACTCTGACCTCCGCTCCTCGGACGACCTCTAACTGCATGGCCTCCACCTCTAACGCCTTGACCTCTACCTCTAATGGCCTGGCTTCTACCTCTTTCATTCTGACCCCCACCTCTAGTTGGACGAGCGGGCGGTGAAGCAATCAATGTTGAAACCTTGGCACGAGAACCCTGCTGGTGCATGCCACCTTGTGATCTGGGGCAAAATCTAGAAAAGTGCGTCAGATCTCCACAAGTATAACAAGCCCTCTGCTGCTGTGACTGCTAACCATGGAACTGGCTTTATCGACCTGAATAACCACTCTAATAACTCTGGATCGGAGGTGCACTAATAGAAGCTGATGGTGCACTGTAGGTTAGCTGCGCAGGATGAGATATATAAGGACTACGACTAGCCGAAGCACCGTGGGATGCCTAAAGCGCTGACTGAAACGGCCTGGGAGGATGGCTCTACCAAAAGCACCCCTGCCTTCAGACGAGGCTCCACTATAGCCACCAAAATGACGAGGCTTCTTATCGGATATCAGCCCCCTCTCATGTCCACGAACCATATCGATCCGTCTAGCAATCTCTATGGCCCTCTGAAAAGAAATATTATCTCCGGTCTCGGTCTCCTTGGCCATCTACAACCTGATACTGAAAGTGAGTCCATCAATGAATCTCCTCACTAGGTCCACAAATCAAGTCTCATAATGGGTAAAAGTCATGCTACCTTGCTAAAGGCGCTCAAACTGCATGTGGTACTCCCCTCTCAGAGTGAAAGGAATGAAGTTTTCTAAAAATAGCTGTGAAAACTGATCCCGGGTAAGTGAAAGGTGAACCAGCTGGTCTAGTCAACACATAATCTCTCCACCATCTCTTCACTGAACCGGTCATCTGAAACACTACAAAATCGACCCCATTGGTCTCAACAATACCTATGTTGTGCAAAACCTCGTGGAAACAGTCCAAGTAATCTTGTGGGTCCTCGGAAGGTGCACCACTGAAATGAACAGGAAAGAGCTTGGTAAACTTATCCAGCCTCAACAAGGTCTCAGAAGACATAGCGGGCCTATCCCTGGCCTGTGCCGCAATAACCGGAAGAACTACCCCAACTGGCTGGGATGTTGGAGTCTGATATAGGGGGAGCCACCTACTCCGGGGGGTAAGTAGCGGGAGTCTGTGCTCCTCCCCCAGCTTGAGAGACGGCTGGTGCCACCGGCTCCTGTCCGGCTGCAGATGATGTTTGTGTTCTCACCATCCGCGAGAGAACAAGAATAGAATAGTTCAATCCTCAATGATAGAATTAAATCGCACGATAGAGAAGAAAGAAGTGGATTTTTCCTAAAACTCCATAGCCTCTAGAATATAAGTATAGATGTCTCTGTATCGATCCCCCAGACTCTGCTAAGCTTGCTCATGACTCATGAGACCTACGCAACCTAGTGCTCTGATACCAACTTGTCATGACTCGGAATCCCAACCTCGGAGTTATGATGGCACCTAACATCCACTTGCTAGGCAAGCCGACGTGAGATAATTAAATAACCAAATTTTTAACAATTAAAAACACAGTGGTGATACACAACGAGAAAAAGAAACCCGGTCTAAAAAAATACTGATATGTATTACGTGATAACATCTTCTCCCAGAAATCTGGAGTCACGAGTAGACGATCAATTAGAAGTCTACAAGCAAAGTCTAAAATAAATAAAACTGGTTCGAAAGAAATGAACAATAAAAGTAGGGAAAAGAAGGGGACTTCAAGGTCTGCAGACGCTAGCAGATCTACCTCAAGTCTCCATATGCAATGATCCGAGCTAACGCACCTCATGCATAGCTGAGACCAATACCAGTATCTGCACAGGAAGTACAGAAGTGTAGTATGAGTACAACCGACCTAATGTACTCCGTAAGTGTCGAGCTTAACTTTGACGAGGTAGTGACAAGGCTATGACAAAACACCTACGTAGATAAACATGTACTAGGGTATAAAAAGCAGCAACAATGACAGAGAATGATGACGTACCAATTGGGAGGGGACATGCAAATGGGGTAATTATAACAGCTGCGACATATATGAAATCACGAAATAGCCAAGTTAATCATCAACCGATGAAATCAGATAAACCAATAATATGAAAATGGCACGGTATCACCCTTCGTGCTTTTACTCTCATCCTTACCATGCAATAATATGAATATAATGACACGGCATCACCCTTCGTGCTTTTACGCTCATCCTCACCATGTAGAAATAATATGAATGAAATGGCACGGCATCACCCTTCGTGCTTTTACTCTCTTCCTCACCATGTAATCATGATAATGTAAATGAAATGGCTCGGCATCACCATTCATGCTTTTACTCTCTTCCTCACCATGTAATAGTGATAATATGAATTCGAGTAATAAATAATGTCGGGAATATATTTAATGTCAAATATGGTGGCATGTTACCAGACTTGAAATTTAAAAAACAACATTCAACAACAATGAAATGAGAAATAATTACAAAACAAGTAATCAAAGAAATAATAGCCTAACCTAAGCATTGATATTATAATTAGCAGAGCAATAAAATATGAAGAAACAAGTTCCACCCGCATGCTTTAACCCAAGTACTCGTCACCTCACATATACATTGTCCCCACACATAAAAAATGTAGCAAATATACTAACAAGTCCTAATCCCTCAACTCAAGGTTAACCACGACACTTACCTCGCTCTGCAACCAAATCAAAGCTCAACCGGGCTTTGCCTCTAGAATTAGCTTCCGAACGAATCAAATCTAACCAAATATAATCCAAATAATTCAAAATAGTCTTTAGAAACTACCCACCAGAAAAAGATTCAATCATTAATGATTTTGAAAAAAATCAACAAAAGTCAACCCGGAGCTAGTTTGGTCAAAACCCGTTTTTCCCCTCTTTACCCTGCTGCGGATGTCGCAATTGTGATGTCTTGTTTGCAATTGCGAACATCCCAAATGCGAGAAAAAGATCCCAAATGAGAACTTGTCTTAGGGCCACAGAAGTCACAAATCCGACAATTGGTTCGCAAATGCGAACACCTAACCTTCGCAAATGCGTACCATTTCTTTGCAAATGCCAAGGAAACTCATGGACTACTGAGTCGCAAATGCAACTCTGAGATCGCAATTGCGATCACTGACTGTTCACAAATGCGAACGTAATCCTCACAAATGCGAAACTGCCCAATCCAGCCCGTGCTTGCAAATGCGAATACTTGTTCGCACAGGCGAGGCTCGCAATTGCGAGCTAGACTTCGCAAATGCAAAATCTACGGCAGAGCACCAGCACCAGAAGTGCACTTGCTATTCCAACATTAACCGAATTCATCCGAAACACGTCTGAAACTCACTCGAGCCCCTCAGACTCCAAACCAAACATGCACACAAGTGTAACGACATCATACAAACTCACTCGCACGATCAAAATACCAAAATAACACCTAACACCACGAATCGGGCATCAAAATGTATGAATTTTTAAAGAAAATTTAAGAACTCTTAAATTTACAATCGGACGTCCGAGTCACGTCAAATCAACTCCGTTATGCATCAAATTTTGCCGACAAGTCATAAATAATGAAATGTTCTTTACCAAGTTCTGAAACCGAAATTCATACCCAATAGCAACAAAATCAACCTACGGTAACATTCAAATTTCTAGTATTCAACAAAATCACGTTAAATCAAGTTAGGGACTTCCAAATTCGATTCGAGGCATACGCGCAAGTCCTAAATCACGATATGGACCCACCGGGACCATCAAAATACTGATTCGGGTGCGTTTACATAAAATGTTGACCGTAGTTAACTCAAATTATTTTCAAGGCTAAAATTTACATTTTTCTTCAATTTTTCACATAAAAAATTTGTTGAAAAAAGATACAGACTGCGCACGCAAATTTAAGAATACTAGACGGAGCTGCTCGAGGTCTCAGAACAGAGAAATAAGGGCTAAAACTCAAAATGATCTATCGGGTCACCACATGAATAAATAATAATTTGTAAGTAGCACTTCGTACCAAGTGATTTCTTTGCATTTATCTAAATTTTGATAGACAAAATTATCCAATAGGTTCGAATACAAGCGTTATCCAAAAGTGATAATGGTAAGGGCGTGGAGTGTCGAAGGAATAATTTAATAAGGGTATAGGTTAGAAACCTGTGGGCTTGATAGCCATTACTCGATGATGTGTGTGGCACAAAATTAATATTCAAATTAGCAAATAAATGGTGATGGGTCATGTGGTATAATAATAATAAAGATAATGAAGGTGACTTGAGAGTCTGCAAACGGATATGCAGCACTACCTCGAGTTCCCCAAAGATATCCAAACTAAGAACCTTTCGAAACTCAATTGGGACCAATGCCTGAATTCGCTCAAGAAGTACAGAAGTGTAGTACAAGTATACTTAGGAATAAAGTTTCAAATTGAAAGTACAAAAGAAAAAGAAACATGAATATTATTAATGACGCAAGGCTTTTTGGGAAAACCGTGAGAAATTGACACAAAACTAAAAATATTACAGTATGTTAACAATATCTTTGAATCAATTTTACCCAACATACTGAATATTAAATTAATATTTTCTCACAACCGATTTTCGCCTTGGAGATAATTAACTTCCAAGAAATATAAACAAGCACGATTTGAATATCTTTAAAGACAGTTAAACTAAATTAGAAGAGGTAGTTGCACATACCCTACCAACCAAAATACTATTTGGCTTCCACAAATATTTTGGAATGGGAATAAAAAATTAAAATTTTCTCTATTAAAGAACTTTCCTTGAAGTTAAGAAATTTGTTACTTCTCTGTTTATGGGTTCTATGTGCTAGTGCTACTTGTATATCAATTGGAATGAAGTGATTATGTAGGAATTCAAGGATTAAAAAAGAAAAGAAAAGACTTGATGTCTTTCTCCAGCAACTAAACAAGAGCATATATCTTTATAACTCTATAGCCCCCACCCTAGCCCATTTTTAGGTTTTCTGGATAATATTAGACAACCATGTCATAAGATGTTAGGGTTTCCTAATCAATTTGACGTAGTAGACATTTTTCTATAACCATGGTTTCCGATGTATTTTGCGTATACTTTGACTAATTTTGTCATGAACCAAAAACCCCAACCGCGAGGTCGTAATGGCGCCTAACGTCCACTTGCTAAGAAAGCCAAAATTAGTACACGACTAATCATGTTTAGACAATTAAAACAGTATAATAAGAGTTAAGCTGTAGGATTTCAAACGAACAGACATAACAATTCCAATACCGACTATCCAATACCCAGGATCCGGTGTCACTAGGGGCGGATGCAGAAAAGGAGTGCCAAATTCAACTGAACCCAGAACATTTAAGGCGGAGTACAAATTTATATGTAAAAGATTTATCAAAATTACAAAAAAAAGTAGATATAAACCCAAACTTTAAAAATTCTATGGGCTCGAGGGTAAGAACATTAAATGTTAAACCCATAGAGTTTAAATTCTAGATTAGCCTTTGAGTGTCACAAGCACATGAGCATAATAAAAAGTGCTATAACCAATGTCTGAAGGAATTACAACTGTTCAAAATAGAATAAACAGTAAAACTTGATAAGGAAGGGGACTTCACGGACTACGATCGCCATGCAGGTCTACCTCAAGTCTCCAAATGCAAATGATATCCGGGCAGCAACTCCACTAAACGCCACTGGGACCAACTTCAGAATCTGCATAAAAAGTGTAGAAGTATAGCATGAGTACAACCGACCTAATATATTCCGTAAGTGCCGAGACTAACCTCGACGAGGTAGTGACGAGGCTATGACAAGACATTTACTAAAACCCTGTGAATATATATACATAAAGCAATAGAACTAACAGACATAGCAGTTAAAGTAACAAAGGGGAGGAGCATGTAAAAAGGGTGGCATGATCAGAACAGTAAGTGGAAATCGCTGATTAGCCTCTTTCCGAAATAAACAGCAAAGCAGCCAAATAATTCAAAAATCCGGGAACCAAGTAAAGAAAATAAATCATCAATGGGACGGCATCACCCTTCGTACTTTTGCTCTCATCCTCACCATGTAATATTATAAATGCAATGGTACGGGAACCCCTTTGTGCTTTTACTCTCATCCTCACCATATAATATTGACAAGATAAATGAAATGGTACTGCATCACCCTTCATACTTTTACCATATTCCTCACATTATATGATAAATGTTAATAAGCAATCAAGTGTACGGCATCACCCTTCGTGCTTTAATCTTCACAATCACTCATTCAATGATAACAATATGCAAGCATGGCACGGCATTACCCTTCGTGCTTTTGATTCTTTCTCACCAAGCAACAATAATAACCCAAAGCATCAAGCAAGGTGGGAAACCAATTTCAACTTCAATAACTGTGTCATGATAAACAAATTCCACTTCCGATATTCCAACAACTTCAAATTAATCAATATTACAAAAGTGAACAATCAAGAATAATAACCTAACTAAAGCATATAACGCATGGTAAAAGAAGCAAACGATATAATAAATCAATTTCTACCCGCATGCTTTAACCTATGAAAATGCATATATACTCATCACCTTGCATATACGACGTCTCCACACGTAATTCACATAGCAAATAGACCAACTAATCATAATTCCCTCAAGTCAAAGTTAAACGATGCTTACCATACTCACAACGAAATCAATGAATCCACCACAATATTGCCTTTTGAACAAGCCTCCAAACCAACCAAATATGGTCAACTATCTATCAAACAATTCAAAATAAGCTTTAGAAACTACCCACGAATGAAATAGGTTCAATTTTGTTCATTGTTTTAAAAAAGTCAACAAAAGTCAAATCCGGACCTACTTGCTCGAAATTTAAGATTCGGACCAAAACTCGATTGCCCATTCACCCCCGAGCCCAGTTATATGATTTTTTTTCAAAATCTGACCTCAATTTGAAATCTAAATCTCAATTTTACAAAATACCTAATTTCTACCCAAAATCTCTAATTTTTACAATGAAATTCAAATATTTAATGTTAAAAACTCATGAAATGTAATTGCAATTGATAGAAAATGAATTAGAGTTGCTTACCAATGAATTTGGGAAGAAAATGTTCTTCAAAAATCGCCTCTAGAGTAATTGGGGTTGAGAAATGGTGTACAATGTGCTAAGTCTCGTTTTTCCCTCTTGCTACAGGTGTCGCAATTCTTCGCAAATGCGATGCCCCCAAATGCGAGACACTAGTCGTAAATGCAAACAGTGTATCGGGTGTACAGATGTTGCAAATGCGATACAAACCTCGCAAATGTGATATGTCCACCAACCGCGAATGCGAAATAATCTTCGCATTTGCGAAGCTGCCTGCCCCAGCCACAAGACGCAAAAACAAATCAACGGTCAAAAATGCGAACTCCCTGAGTCTGCAAATACTATCAAATATTCGCAAATGTGAAATACCAATCCACCCTCCCCTTATCGAAAATGCGATCATTGGACCGCAAAAGCGAGATCTGCAGACCTGAGACACCAACAGTTTTGCACCACCAATACTTAAACCAACTAAACTCACCGGATACACACCCGAAACTCACCCGAGTGCCTCGGGCTCCAAATCGAACATGCATAGAAGTAATAATATTATACAAACTTGCTCGCTAGCTCAAATTGTCAAAATAACATCAAATTTACAATAATTGATCTTCAAAACTCAAATTTTTTTTAATTAAATTCATACTTCACAATTTCGCACATAATGCGCTGAAACGCGTTCGGGTCACCCCGAACCCCAACTAAACGTGTGTACAAGTCCAAAACTATTTTACGAACCTACTGGAATCGTCAATAAACCGATTCAGGTTCGTTTACAAAAATGTTGACCCAGGTCAACTCTAGCTTCATTTTTATTCAAAATTTAATTTTCTTAAAAAATTTCACATAAAGGCTTTCTGAAAAGCGATACGGACCACGCACGCAAATCAAAAAACATCAATTGAAGCTAATAAAGATCTCGAAACATGAAAATAGAGGCTAGTACTCAAAATGACCTATCGGGTCATCACATTCTCCACCTCTAAAAGAAATGTTCGTCCGCGAACGGACATAGAAAAGTACCTGAACTGGTAAAAAGGTAGGGGTATCTACTCCATATATCAAACTTGGACTCCCACGTAGCCTCCTCAAGCGGCTGACCTCACCACTACACCTTCATAGAAGGAAAACTCTTGGATCTCAACTTACGAACCTGCCAATCTAGAATAGCTATCGGCTCTTCCTTATAGGCTAAATTCTCATCGAGCATGAACGATGCTGAAGTCCAAAACATGCAAGTTATCCTCATAGTAATTCCAAAGCAAGGATACGTGAAATACTGGTGTACCCATGCTATGATAGGAGGCACTGCAAGCCTATAAGCAACCTCTCCAACTCTCTCTAAGATCTCAAATGGCCCAATAAACCTTAGGCTCAACTTGCCCTTCTTTCCGAACCGCATCACGCCCTTCATAGGCGACACTCGGAGGAGAACCTTTTCACCCACCATATAAGGACATCTCAGACCTTCCAGTCTGCATAACTCTTCTACCTGGACTGAGCTATGTGAAGTCGCTCCTGAATCACCTTAACCTTTGGCATAGCATCACGGACCAAGTTAGTGCCCAACAATCTAGCCTCACCGGGCTCAAACCAACCAATTGGCAAATGACACTGCCGCCTGCATAAGGCCTTGTACGGAGCCATCTGGATGCTCAAATGGAAGCTATTGTTGTAGGCGAACTCTGATAGAGGTAAAAACTTGTCCGTGAAGCTCCGAAATCCATAACACAGGCACGTAACATGTCCTCCAAGATATGAATAGAGTGCTCGAGCTATCTGTCCGTCTGAGGACGGAATGCTGTGCTAAACTCGACCTGTGTGCCCAACTCACATTGCATGGCTCTCCAAAAGTGCAATGTGAACTACGTGCATCGATCAGAAATGATGGAAATGGGCACGTTGTGCAGGCATATAATCTCCTGGATGTAAATCTGAGCCAATCGCTCTGAAGAATAGGAAGTCTCCACCGAAATGAATTGTGGGTAATTAGTCAACCGGTCCACATAACGTAAAATGTGTCATATTTCTTCAAGGTCCGCGGTAAACCTACCACAAAATCCATAGTGATGCACTCCCTTTCTCACTCCAGTTTCTCCAATCTCTGAGTCAATCCACCCGGTTTCTGATGTCCATTCTTCACCTGTTGACAATTCAAACACTGAGATACAAAATTAACAATTTCTTTCTTCATTCTTCATCACCAATAATGTTGTTTCAAGTCACGATACATCTTCATGACACCTGAACAGGTCTAACAATCTAGGATAGGAGGCACTGCAAGCCTATAAATAACCTCCCCAACTCTCTCTAAGATCTAAAATGGACCAAGTTAGTGCCCAACAATCTGGCGTCAATGGGTGTTGTTTCAACTTTAACCATCTCTACAGCTCAAATTAAGGTCTTTCTAACTTGAACAGGTGCTGAAGACCCCGATAGTCGGTACAGACCTCACAATGATCGCCGTACAAATAGCGCCTCCAGTTCTTCAATGCGTGAATAATGGATTCCAATTCTAAATCATGCACAAGGTAGTTCTTCTCATGAGCCTTCAACTGACGAGACACGTAAGATCCTGAACCAGTAGGCAACACCAATACTGGGGTTGTGGTCAATGCAGTCTTGAACTTCTGAAAGCTTCACTCACACTTATCAGACCATCTAAAAAGGGCACCCTTTTAGGTCAACAGGGGCAAGATAAAAAATTAACCCTCTACGAACCAGTGATAATAACTCGCCAAACCTAGGAAGCTCCAAATCTTTATAGCTGAAATAGGTCTAAGCCAGTTCTGAACTGCCTCAATCTTCTTAGGATCCACCTTAATGCCCTCGGAAGATACAACATAGCCTAAAAAGGCAACCGAGTCCAACAAGAACTCACACTTTGAAAATTTGGCATATAACTGACGATCCTTCAAAGTCTGAAGTATTATCCAGAGGTGCTGCTCATGCTCCTCAAGACTGCGAGAGTAAGCCAAAATATCGTCAATAAAGACAATCACAAAGGAAACTAGATAGGGTTGTTCATCAAATCCATAAATGCGATAGGGACATTATTCAAGCCAAATGACATCACTAAGAACTCATCGTGAGCATATCGAATCCGAAAAGATGTCTTAGGGATATCTGACGCCCTAATCTTCAACTGATGGTAGCCACATCACAATTCAATCTTGGAAAATACCTTGGTACCCTAAAGGTAATCAAATAAGTCATCAATCTTCGCAAACGGATATTTATTCTTGATAATGATGTTTTTCAACTGCGGATAAACTATACACATCATCATCGTTCTATCCTTCTTCTTCACGAACAACACCAGTGCACCCCCAGGCGAGACACTAGGTCTAATGA
Organism: Nicotiana obtusifolia; assembly: GCA_002018475.1. Taxonomy (NCBI): domain Eukaryota; kingdom Viridiplantae; phylum Streptophyta; class Magnoliopsida; order Solanales; family Solanaceae; genus Nicotiana; species Nicotiana obtusifolia. The sequence goes on from MCJB01026377.1 coordinate 32,827, forward strand.
ATCCTTTATCAAGAAAATCCTCCAACTGCTCATTCAATTCTTTCAAATCAACTTGGGCCCTATGATATGGTGCAGTAGAAATGAGCTGAGTGCCCGAAACAAAGATAATATCTCTGTCGGGTGGAATCCCTAGCAAATCAGTAGGAAACACCTCTGGAAACTCGCGCACAACTGGTACTGAATCCATGGAAGGAACCTCCACACTATTATCGCGGATATAGGCTAAATATGCTAGACACCCCTTCTCGACCATAAGCCGAGCCTTCACATAGGAAATAACCCTATTAGAGGAATGACCAGGAGTCCTTCTCCACTTCAATCGAGACAGCCCCAATATGGCTAATGTCACTTTCTTGGCATGACAATCCAAGATAGCATGATATGGTGATAACCAGTCTATGCAGATAATATCAAAGCCCACCATGCTAAGTAATAGAAGATTTACCCTATTCTCGTAACTCCGATAGAGACTACACACGAATAATAAACATGGTATACCATAATAAAATCTCCCACAGACGTAGACACATAAATAGGAGCACTCAAGGAATCACGAGATAAATCCAAATATGAAGCAAAATAGGATGACACATAGGCATAAGTAGAGCCCAGATCAAATAAAACTAATACATGTCTACGGAAAACTATAACATGCCTGTGATGACGGTGTCAGATGAATCTGCCTTAGGTCTAGCTGGGAATGCATAAAAACGGGACTGAGCTCCACCGCACTGGCCTCCGCCTCTCGGACGGCCTCTCCCTGGCTGGCCCAACCTCTAATAGCCTGAGCACCATCTTGGGCTGCTTGACCCCCCACCTCTAGCTGGCTGAATGGGAGGTGGGGAAACCTATGCCGGAACTATGGCACGAGTACCCTTTTGTAGCATGCTACTCTGTGATCTAGGGAAAAAATTCACAACGTGCCTCAGATGTCCACAAGTATAACAAGTCTTCGGTTGCTGTGACTGCTGACCCTGGAACCGACACTATCAACCTAAATAACCACCCTGATAACTCTAAATCAAAGGTGCACTGACCGGAGCTAAAGGTGCGTTGTAGGCTAGCTGCTCGAGATAAGACCCATAAGAACTACAGTACCCGAAGCACCGTGAGATATTTGAAGCGCTGACTGAATTAGCTTGGGAGGATGTCCTCTACCAAATGAACCTCTGTCTCCAAACGAGGCACCACTAAAACCACCAAAATGACGAGGCCTCTTCTCAAATACTGCCACCCTACCCTAAACACGAATTCTCTAGATCCGTCTAGCAGTCTCTTTAGCTTGCTGCAAAGAAATATCATCAGCAGTCTTTTTGGCTATCTGTAGCCTGATACCAAAAGAAAGGTCGCCAATGAATTTCCTCACTCTCTCCCTCTCAGTAGGGAGCAAGACAACTGTATAGCGAGCTAAATCCATGAATCTGGTCTTGTACTGGGTAACAATCATGCTACCTTGCTGGAGGCACTCAAACTGGCTGCAGTACTCCTCTCTCAGAGTAAAGGGAATGAAATTCTCCAAAAATAGCTGTGAGAACTGATCCCAAGTGAGTGGAGGTGAACCTGCTGGTTTGCCTCGAACATAATCCTGTCACCACCTCTTCGCGGAACCGTACATCTGAAATATCGCAACTCCATTAGACTCTACTAAAAAATGTTGTGTAACACCTCATGGCAACGGTCAATAAAATCATTTGTGTCCTCAAAAGGTGTGCCACGAAAGAATATAGGAAATAACTTAGTGAAATTGTCCAATCTCTTCAACCCCTCAAAAGACATCGCGGGCCTCTCCCCGGTCTGTGTAGCAATAATAGGCTAAACTATCCCAACTAGCAGAACTGCTAGAGTATGATATCTGTGAGCCATCTACTCTAGTGTGTGGGTAGAGGGGGTCTGGGCTCCTCCCCCATCCTGAGAGACAGCTGGTACCATAGGAAATGTACCGGTCTAGGCCACGCTCTCCATAAGGCCCACTAAGCGAACTACAGCGTCTTGAAGTACCGGGGTAGCAATAAACCCTACCAAGACCTGAGCTAGTCCAACTGGCATGCCTGGAGCAAGAATCTCCTTCTCCTGCTCGATTTGATGCTCTGTAATAGGTGTTGCTACTGCTGGCTCTAGGTTGAGCTCTGCCCCTGCCTCTAGCTCAACCTCGGCCCTGGCCCCCTACTCTAGTAATGGTTGTAACCTGAGGCTTTGTCTCTTTCCCGGCAATGGATTTTGTGCGTGTCCTTGACATCTACGAGAGAACAAAAATAGAATGGTTCAAACTTTAGTGATAGAATAACATCGCACGATGTAGAGAAAGAAAGAAGTGAAATTTCCTAACCCTCTATAGCGTCTAGAAGATAAGTACAGATGTCTCTATACCGATCCTCCATACTCTACTAAGAGTTCTCATGACTCGTGAGACCTAGGCATAATAGTACTCTAATACCAACTTGTCACGATCCGAAATCCTCAACTGCGGGGTCATGATTGTTGATACCCAATTTTGACCTCATACTTTATAAATATTTTATATACATTCAAAATATTATTTTTGCATTATTACCAATTTACAAGAGTCATATAAGTATTTTTTATAATTTTCAATAATTTTTAAAGCTTTAAAATTAGTTTTCTCATATTTAATTTGTTCAAATATTTATAAATTATCCCTTTATATTATTTTAGGGTGATTTAATCATCCAAATTTATCATTTAATATCCACATGCATTTATAATATTTTATCTCATTTGTTTTTCGTAGTTATATTTGCCTTTTTTTATTTTATCGACACTAGTTACAATAATAGCCTATATTCAATAAAAAATTACGTTTATTATATTATTTATGCTAAAATAGTATTTTATATTGATATAATTATGAGTTATAATTTTCAATCATGTTTAATATTTTTTACTATTTATTAGATGTTTTAATAATTTTATTTTAATTAATTTCGGCTATTTTTAAATGCTGGACCAAAATAGGTCAATTTCCGAACCAATGTAACGACCCAAATGCTCAAACTCCCTGGCCTAATCCTTGGTCACGTGTTTGTGGTATTACCTAGGTACTTGCCCAATTTTGGCAAGTACCATCTATAGATCGGACTGGATCGACCTCAATCTTTGAGATTTGGACAGCACTTCGTCCATATACATGAAGAAGGGCCTGATTCCTCACACCAATTGGCCAATTTCAAACATTGAAACCTAACTAGGGTTTGGAATTCGATTTCTTTCCTTATCGGTTACTTTACTGATTGCATGTATATTTTTTTTTCCTTGTTATGTTTGCGTAATTTCTTTCCTTATTTACGCGTTTGATTAACTACTATAAAAACCCATCCCCTAATTCCCCTAAACAGACCTTAACGCCTACTGTTATTCTCTCACTTTCAAATCCTCTATACTGTTTCTACACTCTTGATTATGGCCGGCTGAAAGCCAAGGCCACCGAATTCTTCTCTATCAACCTCCCTAACGCTAGGATTTGGGGTTCTCACTGTTATCTTTCAATTGCTGTCACTGCTAAGATTTTAAGTTACTCAACCTTTTGCTTGTTTATCTTTGCAACTGGTTAGTGTTCTCGACCCTTTACATCCTTAATTAGTACTCCTCTTCTTATTCATGCATGTGTCTTCTGTGTGCCAACACTGTTTGAACTTCTATAGACAACCATGACCTATGTCTTTTTGCTATTTATGAACTCCTAGTATTGTATTGTTGTATATTTTACTGTAATTCTATTGTCGTAATGATGTTCTGCAGTTCCATGTTTTCTAGTATCGAACGTGATTGGCTTCAACATGTGTAGTGTACTCACACTCTGTGTATTTGACTCAAATAGTTTCTGGCCTTCTTAGGTTTTGCCTGATTGGCCGTGCTCATGTTAGCCTTGAATGTTGTGTCTTTTTCCTGTTATGAGTTCACATTCATGCCCTGGATTTTTAGGATCTTTTGTGGAAACTGCTTGCTTAGAATCTTCTTTAATGAATCTTTTCCTGCTAAATGCTTTATGTGTAATCTACTATTTCCTACAAATTGATCCGTGACTCTCCCATGCTATAGCACTGTCTTAATATCTAGACAAGCATGTTTTTCTGCTATTTTTACTCTGATGATTGTGTTTCTTGACTTGTCAATCCTGCACTCTTTAGCATTGCTTCTAGGATAAATATCAATGTGTAGCTTTCTCTCATGTATGGTCGACTAACATGAATCCTAATGTCTGCTTGTCCTATTAGCCTATAGCTAACACGTTCTTTTACCTACTATGAGTTCTTTAGAATCTTTGTGCTATAGGTAATGTATATCATGTTAAGTTTCATGTTCAACTAAGTACGTTTGCCAAACTGTGCTACTAGTATGTTGTTATGCTAGGCTTTCATCTTAAAATTCTCATATGAAGATTGTACTCCACCTTCTTCTTGTCTATGATTCTGCTAGGCTATCATCTAAAGTTCTTTAGGTTGGTTCTACTTTGAAACACTGTTTGCAATGGTTTTCTAGCTTGTGATATTCTTTCTTGTCACTGTTAAATTTTTTTTTTTTTGGGAATTATTTGCACATATGTGTCTTTGATGCCTTTCAAATTAGCATGATCTTGTTAATTGGTTAAAGCTGCAGCTATTTCAGTTGTAAGAACTAAGTGTTTAAGTTATTTTACTTAATTCTATGAGTAGTTTGTTACATGTATGGCTAAATTTGGCATCCATTAGCTTAGTTACTTCAATCGTGTGGGACTGATATATTGGTCCTGTCTTTGGTATTGGGGGTTTGAAGTACACTGTCCGCACCTGGAGTTTGGGCCTACTGCCCGCATGAAGTTCTAAGTCCATTACGAGGCCCAGATGTGTTACTGGATTATTCTCTAATTGTAATTTGGCTAGTAAATATCCAATGCGTTCTGTAATAATTTGTAAAACTGAATGATGGAGAAATTAGTGAAAAGGGGGGTTGGGGTATTCTAATTCTTGCATGAATGGGTAGAAAATTTGTCCATAGGGTTTAATTGCTTTGTTTTCTATTTGTTTAACTTGCTTTATTTCTATACACTAACTGAAATCATTCCTATAGGAACTTATGCACTTCACTCGCATTACATGTCCTATTCCCGCACACCATCAGAAAAATGTCTATAAGAACATATGCGTTTGTTCACATGCTCTCTTCTATGCACTATTAGATAACATACCTATAGGAATCAAACATAATTGATTATTTGTTGAACTTGTGCAATTGCAGTTTGATTATTAGATAACATGCCTATAGGATCGTGTCAAGTAATTAAGATATGCTTCCACCGATAGTCATCTAAATACCAAGTCTATAGGGCCTTAATTGATTAATTAGTTGGTTGTTTTGTTGTTCTTATCACACTGCCCGCCTAGACAACATGCCTATAAGTATAACCATGACGAATCTGTGTTCGAAAACCAACTATTAGAGAACCTGCCTATAGGATACCGCTACTTGCTTAGAAAGCATGCCAATAGGATCAAAACGAGTAATTTTGAGTTTTCCAATGGCTTCACTGCCCCAGGCGCAAATCACTTAGAGATCATGTCTATAGGCTTTTTTATAACACTTGTTATCTGTAATCTCGATAATCTAAATAGCAGCATTGCCCATAAGATGTTCTTAAATAGTGTGGTCACATGGAAGCCATGCCTATAGGTTTTAAACGACTCTAATACATCTCAATACTAAAACTGCCTGCTGTAGAATCTGAAACATGTTTGCATGCTTTGTTGTTTATGTGTGAAGGCTAACTTGACCCATTCGTTGTTCTTATGTGCAGTCCTACTTGTTTTGAATGTCCACCTAGTTTTATCATTTTAAGCACCCTAAGTAAAGTCTAGAACCACCTAAGTAGTAGGTCCTAAGACTCCTAGACCATAGGCATGGGACAGGTAATGCACGCATAGGATACGGCCTAGAATTGAACTAGAACGCTTTAAGTAGACAACTTTAACATAGTAATTGGGTAGCAGGAGATGATAGTCTATGCCCGCTGAATAATACGAGTAACCCCTACCTTAAGAGAGTTGCGAAGTATTCTTTATGTTGTACATGGTGATTCTTTTGGCTAAAAGACTTATAATCCCCCTATATGTGTGTTAATAGCATCTTTAATTCCTCGGACTTAGAATAAATTAGGTTGTACTTTGTAATCTCCAAAGACTTGTACTAATCATTTATTAATATATAGTCTGATTTCCTTCATATGTGAAATCTTCTTTACACTTGTTTTATGTAGTGGTTGAATATTTAAATTCCCTAATCACATAGGACAATTATAATCCAATAACCTCACATAGCATAAATTTTGGCCAAGACCCACAGTTGTGGACCTTGAAGAATGCCTAACACCTTCTCTTCAAGGTAATTTGAGCCTTTTGCCCGATCTTTGATGACACAGACTAGTTAAAACAGAGTTATTTACCAATAGGTGCCCTAACACATCATAAAATCGTTAGGTGGTGACTCTTCTCTATTAATACCCATTTCAAAGAATTGTCACATGTCGAAACCCGCTTTCGCGAGAAAATGGGGCACAACAGCATGGCGACTCTGCTGGGGAAATACCTAGGCTCTTACCATAAGGAAGTTTTGCTCATGTGGATTAACGGATTATTTGATGACATGTACATCCCCTCCTTATTTCCCTTATTTTCTTCAACTTCTATATAATGTACATCCCCCCCCCCCCCC
>MCJB01026377.1:39548-71994 GCA_002018475.1 Nicotiana obtusifolia
CCCCCCCATTTTCTTTATCTCGCTTAAAACTGTTATATCATGTCTCTCCCGTCTCTATCTCCTTATTTGCTTCATTTAATTACGTTCTTGCACATTTTCATGAGTTAAGCTAACTTCTCTCCTTTTTCTTTTCGTTTTTTCTTTTCCTTCTCATATTATTTGCTGTTTTACATACTTTCATCATGCAAATATATAGCAACGTGTTACTATTTTTGCGTAAAGCATGCTTTCAACAACATACCTCACTAGTGCTTATTATCAACATAGTGGTGCTTGATGAGTGTCTGCGCTTTCCTAAGAATACCCTTTTAAATCGAAAATGATTATTAGCAGTAGATTAGTCGATCGGCGGTGCAGTCGACGGTCCCGTGCCTTTCCCTTTTGAGTAGCCACTTAAATCCAGACCCTTCTAAAAACCCCACTCTCATTTGAAATGTACATGCATCATGCTAAACCTAGTATGGATTGAGACGTCATTGACGCATCAAACCCCTTAGATAAACCTTGTCCAAAGTCCAAAGAATTTCCATAATCCCAAAGGACACCATCATATTATGTGCATTACTTGGAGAAAACGTGCCAACATGTTAACCATTATTGCATAAATAGTCAAATTTGGAGGGGAAAAGGCTAACTATTATTTGTTTGCAGAAAATGAAACACGAAATCCCCAGGTTTGGTATGGTCCAGAATATCCCGCCTCTGCTAATTGACTGGTGCAATGATGTTGCACCATGCGATAGAAATCACGTGAGGAGAGGACCGGGTAACTTTCCATCTTTGTTGAATATTCGACCCAACAGGGAATTAATTGAGGCAGACACCATGTTCTGGGATGAAAAGGGAGTTGTTTTCAGATTTCGCAATACAGAAATGACTCCTCTTCTGGAAGAAATAGGAGGCTTCGCCAAGTTACCATGGGATAGTCCAGGTCTATTGGTTCTCGAAAATTGCACCCCCTGTGGTTTTCTGAAAATGCTAGGGTTTAAGAAGAACGATGAACTGGTTTGCCTTGAAGATTTCCTACATCCCCTTCGATTTCTCTATGAGCGCTATAGGCATAGAAAATCACATCGCTTGCATCATGAGGAGCTAAACATTACCTCATTGGGATGGTTACACTACCGGGTTTACGTCTTTATAGTCTGTTTCTTGGGTTTGTTGATATTTCCAATGCAAGGAGGGAGAATTCACACTCGCTTATCCATGGTTTCCAAGACCGTGATGGAAGATATCAAGGGGAAAAAATACACCATCATCCCTATGATCTTAACCGAGATATACCGTGCTCCAGATTGGTGCAAGCATGGGTTTGGACATTTCAAGGGTTGCAATCTCCTACTACATGTTTGGCTGTTAAAAGACTTTTCAGAGGAAAAATTATCGCCAGGAGCTCCTGCGTAGCCCATTAAATGACTACATAGCCAGTCATCATCCTAAGACGATGACATTTACTCCAGACAGGTTTGCAAAGCCTGGGAATGGTGTAGGCTGGGTGCGTTTCTTCAGTAATCTAACAGACGAGCAACTGCATTAGATGTTTGAGTGGTTCCCTAGTAGTGAGTTCATCATCAAGTCTAAAGGAACCACCTATCTACTATTGATTGGGTTGCGAGGCATCTACCCTTACGCTCCTATAAGGGTGATGAGGCAAGCTGGGTGGAAGCAAGTCATACCTCGGGTTTCCAACATGATTCAGTATAAAGCATATTTCACAGGAGATGTTATCCCATTAAAATTCGAGGCACAACACATATGGAACCAAAATATCATCATGGATGTAGAGACTATTGAACCAGACAGGTATCACGCCGGTCATATGTACTACTATCTATCATGGTTGGAAGATGACATAACCGGGGACGTAAAACCGGGGGTCAATCTGAAAGATATAATCATAGATGAGGTGGATGAGGCATAGGTAAAGTACAAGAGGCTCCGTAAAAGATTGTTCGAATCAGAAGTTAAGCTTCTAGAGCAGCATTAGGTGGACATCGAAGAGGTCAAATAATGGAAGGAAATTGCAAATAAGTCGACGGAAAGGTTGGAGCACCTAGAGCAAGGATCGATGGAGCTAGAGTGGAAGATGAGAAAGAGGCTTTGCGATTGTTAAGGTATGGGCTATGATGAAGGAGGGAAGATGGCAATGGCTTACTTGCTACTCGACATGCGAGACTTGGGAAGTGTGATCGATAGGCTCAAAGAGCCAAGCATGGAGAAGGTCCGTCTGGGACCAAATAGACTAGGAGATAACGTTCTTTATTGCTTTCTAGATTTTTCGTTAGATTTCAATGGAATGAGGCAATGTTGGCATGAATTTTCTCCAAGTCTATATGTTGCTTTGGCCTACCTCAGGCACAATGAGGTCCCCAAATTAGGACGTAAATTATTGCATGACCTTACATGATACTTGCTTAAATATTGCAAACACTCTTTTATTTCATCTTACTGACTTGGTTACCTTTTGTTTTCTTTCTTTTGATTATTCCTATTCCCAAAGTTTGGTTCGTGCATTCTGGCATCATCGGCATATCACATCAGATCTAGAGGTCCTCCACCTCCTCCCCAACGTAGCAACCCGAAAAGCAAACGCAAAGGGAAGATGGATTATCTAAGTGGTAATCAAAAGGGCAATGCTACTATGGCAGAAAATATTGAAACCTCAGACGGAAGGAGTACGTTGGGACAAATTGAGTTGGTCATATGGTTGGAATAGAAAATCTTGGAACTACAGGGCGAGCTTAAGCAGGTCCAAAATCTTGCAAATCTCCCTTACTCTGAATGTCCTCAATGTCAACCATTAGAACACCACCACCCAGAATCAAACACCACCCCAAAATACACAAGCCCAAAGTCCGCCCCTCATAGCTCCACAAAATCCTCCCGCAACGCACCAGTATCACAACCTCGCACCCCTTAAAACCTTAACCCCCCACCAGTACAAACCCCTCAACAATGCCACCATCACCCAACCAAGTATCAGCAAACCACAACTTATCATACCCCTCAAAACACACCACAACTTATACTTGATCCTCCTCAAACCTCAATAAATAATCACTCATACACCCAAGCCCCAAGAACACACCAAGGTAATCCAATATACGTTGAGACCTTACCACATTCCCCGCAACGAACCCTATATATACCCGAACCAATCGAGACATTCTCATTCGAAACATGGCGGAGGAGCTAAAGAAACTGACAGGAAGAGTCCAGAGTGTTGAAGATGGGAAAGGTGTTGAAGGTTTGAATTATGAAGACTTGTGTATCTACCCTAATGTGGAGCTGCCGGAGGGTTACAAACATCCTAAGTTTGAAATGTTCGATAGCCCTGGTGATCCAAAGGTGTATTTAAGAACCTACTGTAACAAGCTTGTACGAGTGGGCAAGAATGAGCAAATCCGCATGAAGCTGTTGACGCGAAGTCATACAGGTGATGCCTTATCCTGGTATATTAGCCAAAATCAAAAGAAGTGGGCAAATTAGTTAAGCATGGCATTGATTACGTGGATAGATTCAGGTTCAACACAGAGAACGCGCCAGACATTTTCTATATCCAGAACCTCAAGAAGAAGCCAACAGAAACCTTTCGTGAGTATGCTACTCGCTGGAGATCGGAGGCCGCCAAGGTGAGGCCGCCACTAGAAGAACAGCAAATGAACAAGTTCTTTGTCAGAGCTCAAGATTCATAGTATTTTAAAGACTGATGGTTATAAAGAATCACAAGTTCTCCGACATCATCAAGTTCGGAGAAATGATAGAAGAAAGAATCAAGAGCGGTATAATGACCAATTTTGAGGCGCTGCATGCCACCAACAAAGCCTTACAGTCATGAGGTATTTCGAAGAAGAAGAAAGTGAGTCCCGTGATGGTAGCCAAGGGCCCTAAGTCTACCCTTACATATCAAACACCTCCATCCTCATATCAACCCTCACCTTTAAAATACCAATACCCTGCAACTACATACCATACCTATAATACCCAACTTGTATATTACCATTCACCTTCTCCCGTCCACCAAAACTACCCAAAGCCACGACCAAACTTTGATCGCAGAACTCCCAGACAATACACCCCTATAGCTGAACCTATAGCCCAACTATATGAGAGATTGAAGGCCACTGGTTATGTCACTTCCATTCCTGCTATTGCAGTTGAAAATCCTTCCCCAGTGGGTTAACTCCAACAAGACTTGTGCCTACCACTCAGGCATGAAGGGTCATACTATAAGGAATGCCGCATGTTGAGACAAGATCCAGACACTAATTGACACAAAAGTTACACAGGCAAAGGAATCCGCACTGAATGTCCGCAATAACCGTCTTCCTAATCACAAGGGCGAGTGAGTGAATGTGATAGAAACTGATAAAGAATGGGATCAGGAAGGATCCATCGGACATATCCAAGTGGGGGGGCTCCCAAAACATCCCCTGTCACCCTCTCGGCGATTGTGGTGCAAACCTAGGCACCATTCGAGGTAGAGGTAGCTACACTCTTCACTGTGATGGTAGCTCCAACACCGTCTTATAAGTCTGATGCTGTCATATGTGATTATGTGGCGGAGGCAAGGAGAAAAGAAAAGGCCAAGATGGAAGAGACAAGTGTTGCAAAAGGAATGACCAGAACTGGCAGAGTTTACATGCCTGAAATCTTGGGAGAACAAGTAAAGAGATCGCATCAAAGCCACCTGTCATGGAGACAGGCACTGATGATCTTTGGAGGAAGGTGCAGGCGAGAGAATACTCTTTTGTTGATCACCTAAACAAGACTCCTGCCCAGATATCCATCTTATCATTGTTGCAAAACTCATATGCACACAAAAATGCCTTGATGAAGGTGTTAAGTGAAGCTTATATACCCACCGGTATCACTAGTGCATAGATGGCTAACATGGTAGGACAGGTGCTAGAAAGTCATAAGATTACTTTCCACGAAGATGAGCTACCGCCGGAAGGATTGAGTCACAACAAAGCATTGCACATCACTGTGCATTATGAAGATAAGTTCATTGCTAGAATTCTGATAGATAGGGGTTCAAGTCTAAACATATGCCCGCTGACTACTTTGAAAAGAGTGGGCATAGGTCTGCATGAGATACAGATGGGAAGTATGAACATAAAGGCATTTGATGGGTCTCAGAGAGCCACTATCGGAGAGATCAACCTGGATCTATACATGGGCCTGACCTAGTTCTACGTTGAAATCCAGGTGTTAGATATATCTGTTACTTATAACTTGTTACTGGGACGAGCATGGATGCACGCAGCTAGGATAGTCGCTTCTGCTCTGCACCAGGCTGTGAAGTCGACTGGAATCATCAAGAGATGATTATTCACGGAGATGGTATCTACACCAACCATACTGTGCCAACTATCGAGAATAGGAGGAAATTGGAAGGAGAAACATACCACAGCATTGAGCGGATAAACGCAGTTGAGAAAAAGTGATGGTGAAGAAACAAGATAGAGAGCATACTGATGTGGTTAGGGTATGAAACAGGCAAGGGCCTTGGTCCAAAGCTGCAAGGGATCATAGAATCAATACGACCACAATATCATGGCACAACCTTTGGTCTCGGGTATGAATACACTGTGCAAGAATATAATGATTGGATACCGCCATAGCGTGACTTTTACTATCCATTGGAACAATCCATACCTCCGCTACACCAGAAATTCCGCTAGACTAATGTTAGTTGGGGATCCGAGGAAGATGAGGTGTTGGTCGGTATGAGGAAGCTATTTCTAGACGAAGAAAATATGGACTGCAGTGCAATCTTGGAGGAAGAGGAGGAAGACCTTACCATTCAGACAGTCGGAGAAAGAGTTGTTCTCAGGAACTGGACTGCTACACTATCCTAGGCTTGCCGAGCACCTGGGTAGCCCTGGCAGAACTAGCATGATTTATATTTAATTGTTTTGGCATTTAAGATATTTTCAGTATTCTGTTTTGAAATAATTACTCGAGACATTGAGTCATACTTGTCTGATAATTTTTTAGTCCTAATTATTGCATCGTTGCTTTTTATTTATTTATATTATTATCTTTTTACATTCTTTTTCAGCATAATTATTATATATCCTGATGAACCTACGACTATGACATGTAATGAGATAACGCACATAAGGAAAGTGATTCAGAAGAATGGGAAGATGATATAATACCTCAGCAAATTGTCAAAGAGGTAGAAAATTATGAGAACAAACCAAAGTCCAATTTGGAAGAAACTAAGGAAGTTAACTTAGGAGATTCTGAAACAGTCAAAGAGACTCGCATTAGCATTCATCTATCGCCCATCAGAGAAGGAAAAGTACATCAGGTTTCTCAAGCAATTTGAGGATATTTTCGCATGGTCCTACAATGACATGACTAGGTTAAGCACATCCATAGTGGCTCACTAGCTATCTACCAATCCTATGTGTCTGCCAGTAAAGCAGAAGCTCAGGAACTTCAAGCCAGATATGAGTCTAAAGATAAAGGAAGAGGTTACCAAGTAGATCAAAGCCAAGGTCCTTCGGGTGGTCGAGTATCTAACTTGGTTAGACAACATTGTACCGGTTTTGAAGATGGATGGGAAGGTCAATGTGTGCGTTGACTATCGAGATCTGAATAGAGCAAGCCCTAAGGATGATTTCCCGTTGCCAACATACACATACTGATCAACAACTACGTCATGTATGAACTCCAATCCTTTGTAGATTGCTTCGCAGGATATCACCAGATTTAGATGGACAAAGAGGACGCCAAAAAGACAGCCTTCATCACACCGTGGGGAATATATTGTTACAAAATGATGCCATTTGGTTTGAAGAGCGTCGGGCTACCTATATGAGGGCCATGACTACTTTTTGAACGATATGATACACGAAGAAATGGAGGTGTACATGGATGACGTCATTATCAAGTCTAAGAGGAGTTCGGATCACATAGCAGGCTTAAAACAGTTTTTCGACCGTCTATGGAGGTACAATATGAAGTTGAATCTTGTGAAATGTGCTTTCTGACTCCCTGCTAGAAAATTGCTTAGTTTCATCGTCAGTCCCCGCGATATTGAGTTAGACCCGTCAAAAATCAAAGTTATTCAAGACTTGCCACCCCCAAAGAGCAAAAAGGATATAATGAGCTTTTTGGGACACCTCAATTATATCATCCGTTTTATAGCACAGTCAACGGTAATATGTGAGCTAATATTCAGAATGTTGAGGAAAGATGTTGCGATAAGCTGGACCAAAGAGTGTCAAAGGGCTTTCAATAAAATCAAGGAGTTTCCTATCCAAGCCACCTGTGTTGGTCCCACCAGATCCCGGGAGACCATTATTGCTATACCTATCTATATTCGATGGAGCCTTTGGTTGCGTCCTGGGGCAACATGATGAAACTGGGAGAAAGGAGCGGGCAATATACTATTTCAGTAAGAAGTTTACACTTACGAAGCCCGGTACTCTTCGTTGGAATGCACCTATTGTGCCTTGACATGGATAGCCCAGAAATTAAGGCACTACTTTTACGCATACACCACATATCCATATCAAGGATGGATCCACTGAAATACATCTTTCAAAAACCTATGCCAAAGGGTAAGCTAGCAAAGAGGTAGATATTACTTAGTGAGTTCGACATCATCTATGTAACTCAGAAGGAGGTCAAAGGGAGAGAAGACCGATAACCTGGAAGAGAACCCTGTAGACGGAGAATACAAACCATTGAAGGCATACGTTCCGGACAAGAAAGTGTCATTTATAGAGGAAGATATTGCTGAAACATATGATGGGTGGAGGATGTTTTTTGACGGAGCCGCAAACTTCAAATGAGTGGGCATTGGAGCTGTTTTGGTATCAAAAATAGGTCAACATTACCCGGTATCGCCAAGCTCAGGTTCCCATACACCAATAATATGGCAGAATACGAGGCTTGCATCTTGGGACTCAGATTGGCCATCGGCATGAATATTTAGGAGTTGCTGGTAATCGAAGATTCAGATCTGCTAGTACATCAAGTAATTGGAGAATGGGCCACAAAGAACACTAAGATATTGCTATACATGCACTGTGTGCAAGATTTGATCAAGAGGTTCACGAAGAGAGAATTCAAACATGATCCAAGAGTTCAGAATGAGTTTGCTGATGCGCTGGCTACCTTGTCTTCCATGATACAACATCTAGACAAGAATTTTATTGATCTTATCCCGATAGAGATTCGTAAGCAGCCAGCTTATTGTGCTCATGTTGAATAAGAGTTTGATGGAAATCCATGGTTTCACGATATCAAGAGTATTTGGAGAAGAGGAAATATCCAAGAAATTCTACACACACTAAGAAACACACGCTTCAAACATTGGCTACTCATTTTTTTCAGAGCGGAGGAATTATGTATAGAAGGAATCCTGACTTGGGATTGCTGCGATGTGTCGATACCAAGGAGGCATCTAGGTTGCTCAAAGAGATACACGTCGTAACCTGCAGACCTCACATGAACGGGTTCGTTCTAGCCAAGAAGATATTAAGGGTAGGGTATTTATGGATGACTATGGAGACAGATTGCATCAAATATGTTCAAAAGTGCCACCAATTCCAAGTACATGCTAATATGATACGGGTGTCACCTAATGAACTCAAGGCAATGAAATCACCCTGGCCTTTCTCTGCCTGAGGCATGGACGTCATTGGACAGATTGAACCAGTTGCTTCCAACAGACACAGATTCATCTTGGTGGCCATAGATTACTTCACGAAGTGTGTCGAAGCCACTTCCTATAAAGTGGTGACTAAGATGGTAGTAGCAGACTTCGTCCGAGATCGTATTATTTGCCGATTCGGAGTACCTAAGTCAATCATTACCGACAATGCTGCCAATCTCAATAGTGGTCTGAAGAAAGCCATGTGTGAAACATTCAAAATCAAGCACCGAAACTATATAGCATATAGGTCGCAAATGAATGAAGTTGTGGAAGCCACCAACAAGAACATCAAGAAGATATTAAGGAAGATGGTGGATAACTACAAGCAATGGCATGAGAAGTTACCATTTGCTTTGCTCGGATACTGCACCACAATCTGCATGTCAACTGGGGAAACCCCCTATCTACAGGCCTACGGTACCGAAGCTATTACACCCCCCGAGGTGGAGATTCCTTCCCTAAGAATCATACAGGAGGCCGAGCTTAGCGATGCAAAGTGGGTAAAGAGCCGATATAAGCAACTGCCTCTCACTGACCGTAAGAGGGTGAATGCAGTGTGTCACGATCAACTCTACCGGAATAGAATGGCAAGGGCTTTCAACGGGAAGGTTAGACTGAGGCAATTCATGCCAGGAAAATTGCTGTTGAAGTGGATCTTCCTGCACCAGGACGAGGCGAAAGAAAAATTCTCACCTAACTGGCAAGGCACTTACATGGTTCACCGAGTACTGACAGGAGGAGAACTCAAACTTGCAGAGATGGATGGAGAAATGTGGCCAAAACCTATCAATTCGGACGTCATCAAGAGATATTACATTTGAGAATGTATTTGCACTTTCTTCTGTAACATGAACTACGCTTGACTGGATTCCCGTTTAAGAGGGGATAAGTAGGCAGCCCTGTGGGTTCGGTCACATCATAATAAAATCTTCATTTCCCTCCCCCATCAAGAACCGTGGCAAGTTTTTGAGTTTTCGCCAATCTCATTACATTAAGGATCGCTAAGGAGTGTATCGCCAGAAGTATACATTAAACTGGGGCAGAATTTTGAGGGGATCCTCAAAATTCCAAGTTAAGAAGGTGGCAATGCCTCAAAGCATGTCACGGTCTATGATTCGACCAAACTGTTTACTTTTATTCATTATTTTTTTTTGAAAATTGCATTACTTACATATGATTTACCACAAATACATATTATTGAAAAACCACATTTTCTGTAGCAGCCAGATGTTACCCAGGGTGACTCGAACAAGGTGTCAAGACCGAAACAAAGGCAAAGCGAGGAATCGAGAGCACGAACCAACCTTTCCCCCCCACAACTCACGATTATTCTTTGGATGCAGGCACCATAAAGATAATAAGCACGTCCACAAATATGTACATACAATAAGATCACTATCCTCACAACAATAGAAGTCGCCAAGCACGAACGCGTCAAGCTAAGGACCACTCTTCTCTCTCACATCTAATCATTGTTTTTCCTGCATAGCGCTAAGCATTTCCCTCATTATATTTGCATGAGACTAATCACTGCCTCTATTTGCAAAAGGCTAAACACTGCCTTCCTTTGCATGAAACTAAGCATTGTCTCCATTACATTGCATGAGGCAAAGCACTACCTCCATTTGCATAAGGCTAAACACTACCTTCCTTTGCATGAGACTAAGCACTGTCTCCATTACATTACATGAGGCAAAGCACTACCTCCATTTGCATAAGGCTAAACACTACCTTCCTTTGCATGAGACTAAGCACTGTCTCCATTACATTACATGAGGCAAATCACTGCCTCCATTTGCATAAGGCTAAATGCTGCCTTCCTTTGCATGAGACTAAGCATTGTCTCTGTTACATTGCATGAGGCTAAGCACTGCCTTCATTTGCATAAGGCTAAGCGCTACCTTTCTTTGAGTGAGATTAAACATTGTCTCAGTTACATTGCATGAGGCTAAGCATTTCCTCCATTATTGCATAAGGCTAAGCATTGCCTTCCCCTGCACATGGCTAAGCACTGCCCTCATTATATTGCATGAGACTAAGCGTTGTCCCCATCCTTTGCATAGGGCTAAGCACTGCGCTCATCTCATATTAGGCTAAATGCTGCCTTCGTTCATGTGACTAAGCATCGCCTATTCCCTTTATCAAGCAATAAATATCAATTCATTTGTGCATTTCATGGGCTGAAACACCGCCACATTGTGCAAAGGCGTCATAGTCTGAAGGCATCATCCTCATAGCTCGAGAGATCATGCCATGGCATGAGGATCTCTCAAAACTACATATCATTATTCAAACGCGTCATAGTCCAAAGGCACCATCCTCATGGCTCGAGGATACCATTTCATGGCCCGTGAATCCCTGATCATACGCTTCATAGCCCAAGACGTCGTGGTCTAACGCCGTCATCCTCATCATCCGAAGACAGCTATCATGGTCCGAAGGAAATTTGCGTCATGTTTAAATTTCCGCAATAACTACATATATCTTAGGCATTGTGTTTTAAGTTTTGCAGGTAACTCGGAAGGTAACCACTCTACAAACAGGAGCAATTCTTGGTCCGATTTTCGTTCACCACATTCACATTCCTTGATCACGTCAAATGTAACCAATAACCAGCAATGACCGTTTCCATCCCGTAACCACCCAAACATTTTTCTCAAATATTCGAAACGTTCAAATTCACATTCATAGCTCCACCTGAAATTATCCGTTACTCATAACACCATTCTATCCAAAAGATCCTTCCTCGAAACGTATAACCATCGTCATAACAGCTCAATCGGTTTCGTTCGCCGATTGATCCAGAACTACACACGGCCTAATTTTCGGAACACCAGGGATATGTAGGCAACTCAAGAACCAGGGTTCGGCCCCCATTTTTTCAAAAACACCTCATCCTCGCTCATTTTGGACAAAATTGGTTATCATTTTCTTTACCCGACAACTCTTTCATCATTCCGGGGTAAAAAGGGGGCAACTATTGATAACCAATTTTACCCTCATATTTTATAAAGTATTCTATATACTTTCAAAATATCATTTTGCATTATTACCCAATTTACAAGAGTCATTTTAGTTTCTTCTATAATCTATAATTTTTAAAGCTTTAAAATTGATTTTCTCGCATTTAATTTCTTCAAATATTTATAAATTATCCCTTAAAATTATTTTAGGTTGATTTAATCATCCAAATTTATCATTTTATACCCACATGCATTTACAATATTTTATCTCATTTTCTTCAATAATTATATTTGTATTTTTTATTTTATCTACACTAGTTGCAATAATAGCCTATATTCTATAAAACAGAACTGCGTTTATTGTATTATTTATGATAAAATAGAATTTTATATTTTTAAAATGATGAGTTACCATTTTCAAGAATTATTAATATTTTTTATTATTTATAGACATTTTAATAATTTTATTTAAATAAAGTATTTTTAAAAGCTGGTCCAAAATAGGCCAATTTTCGGACTAGTGTAATGGCCAAAATGCTCAAAATCCATGGCCCAATCTTTTAGGCCAAACCAAACGGCCTCTTCAGTCCAACCCGGTCGCGATCCACCAAATGACCCGGGTCGCTCAGCCTTTTAATCATGGCCGTTTATCTCTCAAGATCAACGGCCTTTGCCTACCTTATCCCTTTTAACTATCCAAAACCCTCGAACCCCATCCATTCTCTCTAAGCTGCCGCCCCCAAAATCCGCTCATCATTCCTTCTCTCTGAAGAACCCTAGCCGCCTCCCCCTTAAATCCCTCTCCTAATCCCATTGATAATGGTATTTCTCTATTATTTGCTTACCATATTTATGTTCCTCCGCTACTGGTCACGTGTTTGTGGTATTACCTAGGTACTTGCCCAATTTTGGCAAGTACCATCTCCTAGTAAACATGAAGAAGGGCCTGATTCCTCACACCAGTTGGTCTATTTCAAACATTAAACCCTAACTAGGGTTTGGAATTTGATTTCTTTCCTTACCGGTTACTTTACTGATTGCATGTATATTTTTCTTTCCTTGTTTATGTTTGCTTAGTTTCTTTCCTTATTTACTCGTTTGATTTAACTACTATAAAAACCCCTCCCCTAATTCCCCTAAACAGACCTTAACGACTATTGTTATTCTCTCACTTTCACACCTTCTATATTGTTTTTGCACTCTTGATTGTGGCTGGTTGAAAACTAAGGCCACCAGAATCTTCTCTATCAACCTTGCTAGTGCGAGCACTGCTCGGGGCTCACTGATGCTCCTGTGAACTCTGACGCACTAGGATCTAGGGTTCTCACTATTATCTTTCAATTGCTGTCACGCTAAGATTCTAAGTTACTCACTCTTTTGCTCATTTATCTTTGCAACTGGTTAGTGTTCTCGACCAATTAGTACTCCTCTTCTTATTCATGTATGTGTCTTCTGCGTGCCAACACAGTTTGAACTTCTGTAGACAAGCATAACGTAAGTTTTTTTGCTATTTGTGAACTCCTAGTATTGTATTGTTGTATGCTTTACTGTAATTCTATTGTCGTAATGATGTTTTGCAGTTCCATGTTTTCTAGTATCAAACTTGATAGGCTTCAACATATGTAGTATACTCACAATCTGGAGTTCGGGCATGCTGTCCACATGAAGTTCTAAGTCTATTTGAAGGCCCAGATATGTTACTAGTTATTCTCTATTTGTAATTAGGCTTGTAAACATCCAATGCAGTCTGTAATAATTTTGTAAAACTGAATGATGGGGAGATTAGTGAAAAAGTGGGTTAGGGTATTCTAATTCTTGCATGAATGGGTAGAAAATCTGTCCATATGGTTTAATTGCTTTGTTTGCTATTTGTTTGACGTGCCTTATTTCTATACACTAATAGAAATCATGCCTATAGGAACTTAAGCACTTCACTTGCTTTACACGTCCTATTCCCGCAGACCAAATGAAACATATCTATAAGAACCTATATGTTTCACTTGTTCACATGCTTACTTCTATGCACTATTAGATAACATGCCTATACGAATCAAGCGTCATTGGTTACTTGTTCAACTTGTGCAATTGCAGTATGACTATTAGATAACATGCCTATAGGTTCCTGTTAAGTAATTAAGATATGCTTCCACCAATACTCATCTAGATACCATGTCTATAGGGCCTCAATTGATTAAGTAGTTGGATGTTTTGTTGTTCTTATCACACTACCCACCTAGACAACATGCCTATAGGAATAAGCATGACGAATCTATGTTCAAAAAGCAACTATTAGAGAACCTACCTATAGGATACCGCTACTCACTTAGAAAGCATATCAATAGGATCAAAACGAGTAATTCTGAGTTTTCCAATGGCTTCACTGCCCCAAGCGCAATCACTTAGAGATCATGTCTATAGGCTTTTTTATAACACTTGTAATATGTAATCTCGATAATCTGAATAGCAGCACTGCTCATAAAATGTTCTTAAACATTGGGGTCACATAGAAGTCGTGGCTATAGGTTTTAAACGACTCTAATACATCTCAATTCTAAAACTTCTTGCTGTAGAATCTGAAAGATGTTCGCGTGCTTTTGTTGTTTATGTGTGGAGGCTAACTTGAGCCATTCATTGTTCTTATGTGTAGACCTACTTGTTTTGAATGTGCGGCTAGTTGTATCATTTTGAGCACCCTAAGTAAAGTCTAAAACCACCCAAGCAGTAGGTCCAAAGCCTCCTAGACCATAGGCATAAGACGGGCAATGCACGCATAGGATACGGCCTAGAATTGAACTAGAGCGTTTTAAGTAAACAACTTTAACATAGTAATTGGGTAGCAGGAGATGATAGTCTGTGCCCGCTGAATAATACGAGCAACCCCTACCCTAAGGGAGTTGCGAAGTATTATTTATGTTGCATGAAGTGATCCTTTAGGCTAAAAAACTTTGGACCCCTATATGTCTATTGCTAGCATATTTAATTCCTTGGACTTTGAATAAATTAGTTTGTACTTTGTAATCTCCAAATACTTGTACTAATCATTTACTAATATAGTCTAATTTCCTTCATATGCGAAATCTTCTTTACACTTATTTTATATCGTAGTTGAATATTTAAATTCCCTAATACATAAGACAATTATAATCCAATAATCCCACACAGCATAAATTTCAGTCGTGACCCACAGTTGTGGACCTCGAAAAATGCCTAATACCTTCTCTTCGAGGTAATTTGAGCCCTTATCCGATCTTTGGTGATACAGACTAGTTAAAACAGAGTTATTTGCCAATAAGTGTCCTAACTCACCTTAAAATCGTTAGGGCGCGACAGTGATGGCGCCTAACGTCCACTTACTAGGCAAGGCAACATTAATACACAACTAATCAAGTTTAGACAATTGGAAACTATGTAATAAGAGTTAAGCCATAGAATTTCAAAAGAGTAGACATAATAATTGCAACACCGGCTAGCCAAAACACGGAATGTGGAATGTGGTGTCACAAGTATATGAGCATACTAAAAAGTGCTACAACCAATGTCTGAAGGAATTACAACTATTCGAAATAGAATAAACAAGAAAACAAGATAAGGAAGGGGATTTTAGGGACTGCGATCGCTATGTAGGTCTACCTCAAGTCATCAAATGCATATGTGATCCAGACAGCAACTCCGCTAAACGCCACAGGGACCAAGTAAAAAGGGGGCATGATAGGAACAAAAAGTGCAAATCGCCTATAAGCCTCTTTCCGAAATAAACAACAAAGAAGCCAAATAATTCACAAATCCGGGAACCAAGTAAAGCAATGAAATCATCAATGTCATGGCATTACCCTTCGTGCTTTTACTCTCATCCTCACCATGTAATATCATAAATGCAATGGCACGGCATCACCTTTCGTGCTTTTACTCTCATCCTCACCGTATGATAATGACATGATAAATGAAATGACACGGCATCACACCTTCTTGCGTTTACTCTCTTCGTCACATGATATGATAAATGATAATGAGCAATCAAGTGCACGGCATCACCCTTCGTGATTTAATCCTCACAATCACTCATTCAATGATAACAATATGCAAGCATGGCTTTACTCTACCTCACCAAGCAATAATAATAACCCAAAGTATCAAGCAAGGTGAAAAACCATTTTCAACTTCAATCGTGGTGTCATGATAAACAAATTCCACTTCCGATATTCCAACAACCTCAAATTAATCAATATCACGAAAGCGAACAATCAAGAATAACAACCTAACTGAAGCATGGTAAAAGAAGAAACATGGAACAATAAATCAATTTTCACCTTTAACCCATGACGATGCATATATACTCGTCACCTTGCATATACGTCGTCCCCACACGTAATTCACACAGAAAATAGACCAACTAGTCCTAATTCCCTCAGGTCAAAGTTAAACATGACGCTTACCTCACTCCGCAACCAAATCAATAAATCCACCATGGCCTTGCCTTTTGAACAAGCCTCCAAACTAATCAAATCTAGCCAGTTATCGATCAAACAACTCAAAATAAGCTTTATAAACTACCCACGAATGAAAAAAAGTTCGATTTTGATCATTTTTAGAAAAAGGTCAACAAAGGTCAACCCCAGACCCTCTTGGCTGAAATTCAAGATTCGGATCAAAACCCGATTACCCATTCACACCCACGCCCGGTTATGTGATTTGTTTTGAAATTCGACCTCAATTTGAGGTCTAAATATCAACTTTACACTATCCCTAATTTATACCAAAATCCCTAATTTCTACCATAAAATTCAAAGATTTGATATTTAAAACTCATGAAATGTAACGGGAAATTGATAGAAAATGAATTAGAGTTGCTTATCAATGAATTTGGCAAGAAAATATTCTTCAAAAATCGCCTCTAGAGTGTTTGGGGTTGAGAAATGGTGTAAAATGATCTAAGTCCTGTTTTGCCCTGTTTTACCCAACTGCAGGTGCCACATTACAAACAATTGTTAGCAATTACGATGACCGCAAACGCGGGATACTGTTCGCAAATGCAAATAGTCTAGCAGGTGTATAGATGTCGCAAATGTGACAAAAACCTCACAAATGTGATATGTCCACCAACCGCAAATGCGAGATAAGCTTCGCATTTGTAAAGCTGCCTGCCCCTAGCCCCAAGCCGCAAAAGCGAATCAAAGGTCGCAAATGCGAACTCCTTGAGTCCGCAAATGCGATCAAATATTCGCAAATGTGAAATACCAACCCACTATCCCCTTATCGCAAATGCGATCATTTGACCGCAAAAGCGAGCTCGCAAATGTGAGATCACCAGCAATTTTTCACCAGCAATCCTTAAACCAATTAAACTCACCAATTACACACCCGAAACTCACCCGAGCCCCTCGGGCTCCAAACTAAACATGCACACAAGTGTAATAACATTATACACACCTACTCACTACCTCAAACCTTAAAAATAACATCAAATAACAAGAATTGATCTTCAAAACTCAAGAATTTTCAACTTAAACTCAGTTTTCACAATTTCGCACATAATGCGCCGAAACACGTTCGGGTCAACCCAGACCTAACCAAACATGTGTACAAGTCCAAAAACACCATACGAACCTACTGGAATTGTCAAAACACCAATACAGGACTATTTACCTAAAATATTGACCGTGGTCAACTCTAGCTTCATTTTTAGTGAAAATGTTCATTTTCTTCAAAATGTCACATAAAGGCTTTCCGAAAAGAGACACGGACCACGCACGTAAATCAAGAAACATCAAATGAAGCTAATAGAGATCTCGGAACACAAAATAGAGGCTATTACTCAATACGACCTATTGGGTCATCATAAATTTTACGGAGTACTTGTTACCTCCCACTAGCATAAGTACTGAATAACTCAATTTACTAAGACTTGGACAAATACAAAGAAATTACCTAATTATTTTGTCTCCGTTGAAATCTTAACCTATGACCTCACGGTTCTCACATGACTTTCATTGACCATTAGTAGGGGAGTCAATGGTTCTCTGAAAATCGATTGAATCACCGAACATCACTAAACTGATTGTAAGCCTTCTCTTATAAAATCGTAGGTTTCAATTTTAAATATACAATCGTACTGAATATTAAGAGAAATTTTTATTTTTCTCAGAAAATGAAAAAACTCCAACCTAACAGAACCAAATAAAGTTATATTTATATATATAAGTTTAAAAGATAAATAAACAATAAAGAATTTTACACTGAATATTCGGTTGAATTCAGATGAAAATGGCTACAAGTAACACCCAAACCTACTTTACTACTATTAAGAAATATTAAATTAATATGATAATTTTCAGCAGCAAGCTACCAATTTATATTTTTTCCTTTTTTTCCTTTATATCTTTGTGATATTTGAGCAAATATCAATTCTATACGTTCTCTAGATTTCATAGTGATGCTACACGTTATTTTTTTAGACTTTATGTCTTTAGAATTGCTAATTTTTGATTAGCAACTTAACAATCAATCTAAGATAGAACAATATTTGTTTCTGATTTGATAGTGCACAATCTGTGTTATTACAACATATGCCATGTAAATCAACTAGGGAACTAATCAACACCACTTCTAGTACATTAAATACTCAGCCAGTGCCTGCTGCAACTGGAGATCTACCACTTCTCGATTTGGATACATAACACTCAATCGTCGGCCAGTCAAATCCCATCAACACCCATCAAAATGATGACTCCCTACAATGGCCTATCCTACTCAAACACTCATCCATCCTCCAATATATCACCACTTCTACTAACTCCCTCACACCACAAACCAAAACACCATCTTTACACACTACTCACCAAAACAATGCCTCGTTCACTGCTAAGGAATAATGCTCGTCGGAACTACGGGGAACTCAGCAGGAGAAACTACAGGAACAATGCTCGCTACCAGCAGGAACCCTTCCCAACACACCATCTCCCTTGTAGGACGGACACCCAAATACACTCTGTTATCCAACCCTTCTACCTTCAAGCACCTTTTGTTCTGATGGGATAAGGCCATCCTCTCAACCTCTACCAATTCTCACTAGCCTACGAGAACAACCTCCATCTATACCACTAGCAATAATACAACCACATACTACAGGCACCACTACCCCAACCACAGGAGGAAGCACCACCACAAAACCTCCCATGCCACTGGAACTACGATTTCATGATACAACAAGTGACACTGTTAATGGAGAACGCAGCCACAATATCCCATTATGTCTCCCAAGGATTACATTCCAACATAAGGATGCAACATGCACATCAACTACTGCAAGTCCAAGAAATCATTGCGCTAGAACTCAACAACCAAATACTAGACATGCAAGCAGCTACCACCCAATAGCAACAAACCTACCGCAATGATGGAATACACCCCCAGCACCCAACTCTTGGAGCTCATCACCAACTATGGTCTCCTAGCCCACTTCACAAGAACCACAGGAGGAAGAACAAGTAGTATCACTCTTACAACAGTTTCTCCTCGAGGAGTTACAGCGACTGGAAACACCACCACCACCGGGAACAGCAGACATAGGCCCCTTTCAGGCAAGCATCCTCGATTTAGTTCTTCAGAACATCACAATCACAGAGTCACTGACCCTCACCCTACCTTGAAAACTCCGAAAGAAAATTACTAGTCAGTGTCCCATCATAAGTTATGAAACTTGGTATAAACATAAGGATCTATCCCATAGATCCCTTGCTTTACTTAGTTGTGATGGTTCCAACTATGAGGAAGCAAGCCCCATCCCCAGAAGACTTCAATTGCCAGCAACTGTCTCTTGCTCTGAACCCCATGAGGGCTCAACGAGAGAGGTCATCAACCCAGAGCGATCTTTTAATGAAGATACTTCTACGAAATTGTAGAGGAGCGAATGGAGCTGCCTTCAGGAGGAACCTCAGAGCAGTTCAATCGTGGAACAACCCAACAATGGTTTGCCTTACGGAGACAAAGATACAGGAGCCAGCCCACGAGGCCCTAATGTTGGAGTTAGGGTTCACTAATATGCTCCATGTAGATGCTATTGGCTACTCATGCGGAATGATTATGCTATGGAGGGAACATGAAATTGCACAGGTGGACCCCATTGCTGTTACCAACCAGGAGATCTATGCAAATGTTCAGGTAAGTCCATCAAGTCAACGCTGGATTCTTTCAATGGTTTATGCTAGCACTAGGTTTAACGATAAAAAAATCATGTGGGAAAACTTAGAGCAGATATCAACTTCCATAAACAATCTTGGATCTTATGTGGTGATTTTAATAAAATAACTTCTGCTACTGATAAATTTGGCGGTAACCCTATTAATAATAAACATGCTAATGCACTGCTAACTTGCCTCCAAAATATCAATATGGTTAATCCTAGCTTTACAGGATCCGGATTCACTTGGTAAAATCTAAGGTGTATTAGTAGCAATCTAATTCTAGAAAGATTAGACCGATTCTGTAGAAACCCCTTATGGCTTAGCTTACACCCAGACTCTACAATCACCCACCTCCCTCGAACACATTCAGACCACTACCCCCTTTTGCTCTCTCTTTCAAAAAATGCCAGGCCTAACAATTTATTTCGACTTGAAACCATGTAGTTTAGTCACTGTGATTTTAAAAGTATAGCAACCCACCACTGGCACTATTCCTCTTTATACCACAATGCTCTAAAATATTTTACAAATCACGTCCAAGATTGGGATAAGACAACCTTTGGCAATATCTTTCACACAAAAAAAATTCCTCCTAGAAAGGCTAGCAGGTTTACAGAAAATGGACAATGCCAGTAAAACCTTCTTCCACCAAAACCTAAAAAATGGCTTTCGCTTCCAGTACAACTTAAAACTAAAAGATGAAGAAGATTTTTGGAAACTAAAATCACGTGTGCAATGGCTAAATGAGGGCAACACCAACATTAAGTTCTTCCATATTTCTACTATCCGACGGCGAAGACGTAATAGGATTCTTGGGTTAAATGATTCTACAGGTTACTGGACCTATGACCACAAAGAGATCAAATCCATAATCTTAAAACACTACCATGCGCTTTACTCAACTGATCTTACTTCTAGCCAACTACAACATGAACGTTATGAGTATGCCCTCTTAGAAGAAGATAGACTACACTTATCAAGGCCCATTTTAGAAGTGGAAATTCATCGGGCCATTAATTCTTTTAAACCCCTTAAAGCCCCTGGGTCGGATGGTTTCCATCCAATATTTTTTCAAAAACACTGGTCTGTCACTAGTTCTGCTGTAATTCAAATTTGTGATGCTTTTGAATCCTCAGTCATCTCAATTGAGATAAATAACACTCTTATCACACTTATTCTAAAAGTAAAGAACCCTGAGCATATATCGCAATATAGACCAATCAGTCTCTGCAACACTGTTTTTAAAACCATAACGAAGATTATTGTTAATAGGATCAGTCCATTCCTCAAACATCTAATCAATCCTAACCAATGCATTTTCCGGCCGGGAAAGAGGGTTGTTGATAACGCTATCATAGTGCAAGAAGCAATCCATTCCTTCCAATACATGTCCGATAGCATGGGCAACACGATATTCAAACTAGATTTTAGAAAAAGCTTTTGACGGACTTGAATGGTCCTTCATCTGCAAATCTCTCCACAACTTAGACTTCCCCACCGCCCTCTTTAACCTAATCATGCATTGTGTCTCTTCTTCCTCCATCTCCATAATGATAAATGGCAAGCCCACAAATTCTTTGAACCATCTAGAGGCATACTCCAAGGATATCCCCTCTCCCCCTATATCTTCATCATATGTATGCAATATTTGACCCACATAATTGACCAAGCCACCATCAACGGAGACTGGACACAAGTCAAGATTATCAAATTCAGACAACCAATTTCACACATTCTTTTTGCGAACGATCTTATCTTATTCTCACGTGCTGACCTACAAAACGCCAGCACAAGTATAAATATATTCAATTTCTTACACCTCCATTCGGCGAAAAAAATAAACTTCTCCAAATCCAAAGTCTCCTTCTCCAAAAATGTCCCCACGAACACACAAGCAATCTTAACAAGTGCACTAAACACTTGCTCCTCCACTAACTTTGGTAAACACCTTGGTTTTCACCTTTCAAACCATTTTCCTAAATGCAACCTTTACTAATTCATCATCAATAAATTGAACAATAAGCTATCAGCTGGAAAGCAAAACTTTTAAACCTGGAGGGAAGCACTACACTAGTACACTTAGTGCTAGCCGCAATCCCTAACTACTCCATGCAAAACAACCTTCTTCCCACCTCCACTAGAAATCACATTGATCGTATATAACGAAATTTCCTTTCGGGATCAACTCTGGAAAAAAGAAAGATTCACCTTGCTAATTGGGATACAGTCACCATTCCAAAAACAATTAGGGGATTGGGACTATATAAAACTAATGAAAAAAAACCTTGCAATGCTAGCAGGGGTTACTCTAGCGTTTCAGTAGAAGCGCAAATACTTTTTGGGCAAAAGTTCTCCAAGCAAAATACGTCCAGCATAGACGTATAGGGACATACCAAGCAAAGCCAACTGACTCCTACGTATGGAAAACTATGACCAAGGCCTATGGCCTCTTTCAACCAAGTTCTCTTGGAGTTTAGGTGAAGAAACTACCATCAACCTCTTGAATGATAATCCCAAATCAGAACTGTCTATGCAACTCCATCCAGGGTCCACTAACCTACATGGAGGAATAACTCACAGTCTCCTCAATCATATCTAACCACTCCTGGTTTCTTGACACGTTATCCTTATCACTACCTCCTGATATCACAAAGCAAATTAATCTCACCTATATTCGTTTTTCAACCCATAAACCAAACCACTCCTTTTGGAACCAAACAGCTTTTGGCAACTTTACACCAGGCCAGCTTATTTACTTTAGCTACAGATCACAAACCAACTCCTAACACCTACCCTAACAAATAACTCTTGGATTTGGCATACCAAGTGTTTAAATAAGTTAAAATTCTTTTGGCTACTTTTACGCCAAAAACTCCCTACTCGGAATTTTCTATACAAAAAAAAAAAACATCATGCATTCAAACCTATGTCACTTCTACCCTAACCTAGCGGAGGATACACACCACATATTCTTTACATGCACAAAATCTAACCACTTATGGCATTTGTTCAATATACGCATACCTCAAGAACACGACCTTCACACTTGGCTCAAGGACATATGTAAAAAGAAGACCACCATCAATGCACCAAATGGTTCTATCAACATCTCATACTCCACCCTCCAGCCATTTATCCTCTGGAACATATGGATTAATAAGAACTCTAACATGTTCAACCATACAATGCTACTACATGCCAAAACAAATTATCTTATAAGTATCGGAATTCATATCACTCGCTCTGACTACAACTCCCTCAAACCCCAGACACCAAATACCAATAAAGTGGCTACCACCACCTATAACTCTTTACAAGCTTAACATTGATGGTGCTTTTGATTCAAATAGCCAAATCAATGGTACTGGCGGACTCATCAAAGACCACAATAGCTCATGGGTCATGGGTTTTGCACAGAATATGATTGCAACATCCGCCTTATATGCTGAGCTGCTTCCCCTATTAGCAGTATTGGAACTAGCATTCACAAAAAATCTCTTTCTAATTATAGTGGAAACATATTCCCAGGTATTATGTAATTTATTTAAGGCTGAACAAAATCGGTACTCACATCTTATTAATGATTGCAGTTTTCTTCTTGATGTTATTGGATTGGTTGCAATAACCCATATATATCAGGAAGGAAACTATGTGGCTAACGCTCTAGCAAAATATGGACGATCCATGCAACTAGCAACAACGGAGTGTGACAACACAATACTCTGGGAAACACCTCTAGACTTTGTTTTAAATACTTTCAATATAGACAGATTGGGGAGAGTCGCTATGCAATCTATCCCCATGTTATGCAATAACTAAATTTCTTATGCTTTCTTCAATAATAACGTATTCTTTTCATTAGAAAAAAAAAAGGTCAATGTATTAAATGAAAAATTAAACTCTTCTTCTATCTGTTTGATCAGAACAGAATATTATTTAGTTTCTTCCTTTATTCTAAAAATGTTTACTCATTTTAATTACGAGAAGTATCTCTTAAAATATTTGACATATTAATTGCGAGAAATATCTTTTTGTCAATGCCCTTTTGAACAGAGGCGGAGTTAAAATTTAAATTTTATAGGTTCCGGATTATAATTCTTTTAAGTTATTGCATTCTAAATTAATAATTTGTGTATATTTATTGAATTTTTTAATATAAATACAAAGTTTAAACAAAAGCTACTGGAATCGACTGTCCCTGCTCTTGATGTGTTCTAGTAGTTCAAAGTGGTTTTCGTTGAAGTGGTGTATGCTAGTATAGCACATAGTATTGTCTAAATTCATTTCCAACTGAAAAAAAAAAAAAACCAAAGTACTACGAAGGAGACCAGACTGATTAAATTTTTGAGATTATATAAGGTACCAATCGTAAAAGGGAAGGACCACTAAATATAACAATCATGTACTTAATTATCAGTAGTAAACAATTTCTTGGAAATCTCCCATTCCTTAGCACAAAAATAGTCAAAGAAAATAATGACATTGAAGGTGGAATTGTTGCTAATGCTATTGAAGCATTCTTTGCTTGTAAACTATTTTAATGATAATGACCTATTTAACAATAAATTATTCACGGGAGAAGAATCATATCTACGATAAAACTCTTGGATTTGCAAGTTAAATTTATTCTTAGCCGAATTCATGGTCATTACTATGTCATGGCATCTAATCTATTTTAAAATTCGAAATTTACTTAACAAGTTTCAGTTTTATGCATTGATCATATATGTTTTATTTTACACGATATGTTAATAAACTGATCTACAATAATATGTAATCTTCATAACAAGCAGATATGATAATTCTGAAAAATATAATATTCCCTTCGTCTCAGTTTGTATGACACTTTTCTTTCTCGAGAGATCGAAATTAAATTAGATTACATCAACTTCAATATTTTAAATTTGAAAGTTAAATACTCATAGACGATACGAGAAAAAATATAAGTTGCAATTCATTTCATTTTAACATGATGTAAAAATTTATTTTAAAATATTGATCAAAGTTTTTTTTTTTTTTTTTGCTTTAATAATGGACTTTTATTGAAAACGGGAATTAATGAGAGTTATTGATCAAAGTTCACATAGTGAATCTCAAAAAATAAAAAGTGTCACATATATTTGAACGAACTGAGTAATAATCTATATTAAATTGAACTGAAGGTGCAAATATTTTTTACGTTATCACTATTCATAACTTAAACCTAAAATTCTTCAAATTATTGCAATCAAACAAATCCAATACACAAGCCGCAAACTCCGTTTTCCCTCCAACGTAATTGATATCCAGTGAGCTAAGCGCTAACGAAGCTACAGTGCCACAATAGACTTTCCCAATATAAATCCTTTCTAAATCTCTTTGGATCAAAATTTTCAAGTTCTCTTTAGTTGTTTATTTTTTTTCCAATATCTTAGGAGATACCAATCAAGCATTATATTTTATCTTTTAAAATTTTTAAGGAAAATTTCACTATCTTGCAATCTGTAGATGTGGTTTTGATGGGTTGATTGTGTTCCAATCCTTTATAAATAATTAGTTCGTACTATCTTATATTATTGTCCACCTAAAACAAAAAATATTCTTCCTATGCAGATGTAATATCCTCATTGGAACATCGTTATGTTATTGGCTAATTAGGTAGGAAGGATCTAACTTGAGCATTAAAAGATTCAAAAAAGTTGTTAATTTTTATAGGTCAAACTCCATAATAGCATTTTACCCTTCTTATAAAGATACAGAAAAAAAAAGAATACATTTTGAAATTTTCAATTTAAAATGGATGATAACTAAAGATACGTATGCAATAGTAGCATCGAAAACGAACCAAATTCTTCCTGAAGGTTGCGGTCTCACATTTTTTCTTATCTTCAAAAAGAAAAGAAAAAACCAAAAGAAACATGATCCTCGAGTATATAGTAGCTAATCATGCTAAAAACTTATTTGTATCCGTTGTCTTTTTATCATTTGACTGGTTAATTAATGTGTATTTTCATCCCATTTATTATTTAATCATAATAAGTGCGAGTAAGTATTTAGCAGTTAATTCTGTAATATTAGAATTAGAGAAATAAGAAGAAAAAAACTACAAAGAATGGGGCTTTAGTGGTGTCCGTTCAAGCCTTGGTAACATAACAAAAGGAAAAGTAGCGCAATAACGTAACTTACCAAGTACACTAGTTTTACGTTATTTCAGAATTAACGTAGTGCTTTTGATTTAACTGCTCTGTTTATATAATATTTGCTCTATCTTCAATTGTATAATGATTATTTTCTTTCGTATACTGACTAATTGGCGACACTATTTCATTTGAATTTTTTGGGCTGTGCACAGACACACACGGATTCAAGATTTCAAAAAAAATAAATATACCACTATGAAAAGGTAAATTTAGTACTTATATTTTGACGAGTTTAATATTTAGGTTCTTACCATAAACCCATTACAATTTAAAATTATAGGTTCAAAATCACATTTTTCCTTTCAAGATTTCAATGGGGTAGATTTGGAGATTTAATGAATAAATCAAATTTAAATAAATAAATAAATAAATAAAATCTTAATTAAAACGCAAGAGGGGATACTAGATATGCGCACAAATGCGAGATTTAAAATCCTAAGCTCAATTCTGGAAAAAGAAAGGAAAAACAACAAGATAATGTGAGATTTGGACTCGTAACTTCACTTGTAAAGATACACTCAATAATCATTGCATCATAAAATTCTTTTTAAGAAATATAACATTATTATACCTAGTATATAGAAAGGAGTATGAGTTCATGCGTAGCTTATATTCACCTTTATCAATTTTTCGGCCATGGATTCTTATAAAAAGTGGATTTGTACCAGAAAAGTGATTCATTGATAAGCTTCGAAGTTCTTGTGGGTTTCAAAACTAACTCTGAGATTTTTTGAAGTTTTAGGAGTTTGATTGGTCTTTTGTGTGTGAGAACCATTGTTGAGAATTTATTATATGTTGAAGAATCGAGCTTAGAGTCTCATCCACAATAAAATGTTTATTTGTTCGTCAACAGATTCAAGTTTATGATTTTCGCAGTCTTGTAATTATTCGTATAACATATATAGTAGAAGTAGAAAAAATTTTGCCCAAGTATTTGACAAAAAGCCAGGATTAGAACTTTAAAAAAGTTAGGGACAGGCTGAGGATTGAGGATATAAATCTCTACACCCCGTCACTTCAGTACATAATATTCAAGCTACAAGATGATCGTAGGAAATAGAACATAGGGGGTGACGGTAAGTTGGCAACCTTAGGAGTTAGTAGTTACTATTACTTTATCTATTTAGATAAAGTTAATTTGACTAAACTTTGAATTGGATTAGTTTAATTCAGTATTTTAAAATTAAAATTTAGATATTTAAAAATTATAAGAAAAGTACTGAAATTGCAATTATTTTTATTTATATAATAAAAAAATATATTTTAAAATATTGATCAAACTTCCCACAGTTTAATTCTTGATAAGCAAAATGTATCATCTAAATTAAAACAAGGGAGTATGACGCTACTGGCTTCTTTTTTACTTTCTTATTTATTAAAAATAAAATTCTTAATTGATCAAGTTTATTTTTTTGTGGTTATTTTAACTAGGATTATTTTAAAACACTTAATACGAATAAATTTTAATCAATTAAATTGACAGATAGCACAGTGAATTTTGAATTGAAAATAAAAATGTAGCCAATAGCTCATGGGATAGACAAATTCGAGCTCAACCTCCAATCATATATGCAAAATTTAATTAATCAGGGTAAAAACGAATATGCCGATCAAACAAGGAGGAGTTGTTACATTATCCAAAATATAAGATAATTGTGGATCTCTGAAGTTCTCAAGCATGCCATTGCCACATCACCAATAGTGGCGCAAAAGATGATCTCATGACATTGACCTCAACAAAATCTATTCCAATTTTTGAAATAACTTAACTAAGAGTACTATTCCTATTCACTAGCCATAAATAAAAAAGAAATAAGAATCTATAGACTTTAGTCCTTTTAACACAGAAACACGCCATCTGTTGCCATAAGACAAGCCTCGGGTGCCTTAAATTCTTCAATTTGGTTCTGCAACCGTACGGCTTTCCTTAAATTGAAAATTAGCTTATTTAAAAATATTTTTTCTCGGATATATTTTTTTCAAAAGTACTTTTGGTGAGAATTAATTTGTGTTTGATTAATTAATTATAAGTAGCAATTAGTATTTAATCAAGCTTTTAAAAAGTGTTCTAAGTGTATTTTTCAAAAAATATTTTTGAAAAGAAATTATTTTTTTTCTGCTTCTCCAAAATACTTCAACTTTTAATAAAAAATATTTTTTTGAAAAAAAAATTATTTTTGGCCTTAGAAAAGTTTGGCCAACAACAGGCAATAAATTTGTCCCGATATGTCACTTAACTTTCACATTTTAACTTTGCGAGCGACTTCTTACCTCTTATAAATTAATAACCCCTCTAATGAACAAGGGACTGGTACTCGCGTTTGTAGCTATAAAAACAGACAAATGTAGGGGCCATCTTCTTCATTTTTTATCTGCAAGTTAAATCACAAATAGTAGAAGGGTTAAAATTATTTGACAAACAAATTGCTTCACAAACATTCGTTGAAAAATACACCTCAGGTACATAGCTAACGGCAAACAAATTCGTTGAAAAATACATCTCAGGAACTGGGTTGATGAGAATTTAAGGATTGTGAGAGCTAGTATCGTGAGCTAGAACTAGGTTCATATTCCTTTTTTAGTCGGTTTCAAACGAATGATGTCTTTTTTCTTTGGAAAAACTATTTAGTCTTAATATTTTTAGTTTATCCTAGTGACAACTTTTGTAAGGACAGACGAAAGAAAAGACATGTAGAACGTTATTCACCATAATTAAAAAGTAATTTTGATATTTGCATATATGTAACTTTAATGTTAAAAATGATCTTTAATTTTTTAAGTTTTGTGCCTAATAAAAAATAGGGAGAATTACGCTCCTTATCACTTGGTCCAACAGCCCATCAGAAATGATCCACGTTTGAAGCCTTTATCTGATATATTCCAGGTTGTACATAATCTGAAAATTACTTTTCACCAATTAACCTATCTCATATAATTTTTTTTTTTTTCTTCGTTCTTCATCTCCAGGGAGACATGACTTTGCACCTCATAATTTCTGTACCATTATATTTTTTCTTTAATTCTCCTTGCAGATTCAAAGCCGATAATCACTATATTAGATGAGAAGAAGAAATACTACGTAAAAGAATTATTTCTTTTTGGAGTCATATGAAGATCATTTCCTCCATTGGAATGGAGAGAATTGTGAGGTTCACTTGGTAGGTTGTTGGATCATCAAACTAGAAAGAGGATGTTGGCATATTGTCTCAGTTGTATCCTCATTTCACATGTAATTTTAATCTCAGTGGTTGATTAAAAATTTAAAAAATAAAAGTCACCATTAAAAGTCGTTCGAGCTTCAATTTCAGAAATTGAATTTTTCGATTTGTTAGTTGTTTGGATTGGGTGTTGTCCCAATTGATTGGGATCATCAAGGAAAGTTCAAAACTCAAATTTTAAGTGATTTGTAGTAGATTTAAGCTAGATTTTTGAGTTAAATTTCAGAAGATATCTAAGGAAGAAGAAGAACCCATGAAGCTCTCTTTATAGGATTCATTTGTATAATAGGGTATAATATTGTATAAATAGTTTATAAACACCTGTTACACATTATTGTATACAAGGTTGATATATTATTTACAGGTATTTGAAGGATTTCTCACACTTCTTCTACACTTATATACATTGTGTATCACGAACTTTTTCCTACTGTGTTTATACATCTTTGTACACTTTTTTACTACTATATATATAATGTACCTCTTTGTATAAAAGTGTATAACATTGTATAAAAATGTATAAGCATATCTGACGAACTTTTTGTACGATTTCACTGCAATTCTTGTATAAAACTAGTCCAAATCTCCATCAAATGTTTTCAAACTTTGTATATAGCCTATTTAGACTATTTCTAATAAGTTCAAACAATACCCACTCTAAATTTCTCATAAAATTATATTCGAAATTTAACAAGATTAGCATTAAAGGAGATGGGCTTTTAGGTTTCTCGCGTCTGTTTTTACGTTTTGTAGCTGTGATAGGTATGTATAAACTTGAGGAAAAAGAGAATAAAAACTCACGGATATTTTAGCCTGAAGATATACAGAATCAAAAAAGTAAAAAAATAATTCGGATCTAAGCTTATTGGTATTTGGCTACACATTTGTAAACTTGTAACTGGGCCAAAATACTACAAGGTCAACTTATGAAGTGCATTATTCTGTAATTTTGTCTAAAAAATATTCACCATAAAATGGAACGGTAACTTTAATGTCAAAAATGATCTTTAATTTCTTAAGTTTCATGCCTAATAAAAAATATCCACATAAAATGAAACGGAGGGAGTTGACAGGGCAAAAACAAATAGTAGTACATTCAAACCTCTCTATAACAACATCAATATATAACACTCATTCACTATAAAAGTCAAGTTTTTCTCAGAATATATTTTTTATGTTATATTATAATATATGTTCTCTAAAACAATACTTTATTATAAAATATAAAAAATATCGGAACAAACACAGTAGAGATGTTTAACTGTACTCCGTAACAATAAATTAAGATTAAAAATAGTTCAGTCATACTCTCGTACAGTCAACTATAGTGCCACTTGCTCCTCTATATAAAGCAGCCAATACCTCTTTCATTTATACACCAACACCAACTATAGTTCCTTCTCACTCCTTCCCTTTCTCTCTCTGTCTCTATCATATAAAAATCTCTCCCCAAAAGAATCATGAGAACAGACATAGAAAGCCTTTGGGTTTTTGCGTTAGCTTCAAAATGCAAATCTTTCACCTCCTTAAACTCAATTATTTTTCTACTTTTTCTTGTTCTCATTTGGCTAATTATGAACCTTATTTACTGGACTTACCCTGGTGGTCCTGCTTGGGGCAAAAACAAACTCAAAAATAATTCTTCTTTAGTGTCAAAACCAATTCCAGGCCCAAAAGGGTTTCCTATAATAGGAAGTATGAACCTTATGGTTGGTTTAGCACACCACAAAATATTAGCCAAAGCAGAAAATTTACAAGCCAAACGTTTAATGTCATTTAGCCTAGGTGAAACCAGAGTTATTGTTACATGTAATGCAGATGTAGCAAAAGAAATACTCAACAGTTCAGTATTTGCTGATCGTCCAGTTAAAGAATCTGCCTATAGGCTAATGTTTAATAGAGCAATTGGCTTTGCTTCTTATGGTGTTTATTGGAGAACACTTAGAAAAATTTCAGCTGCTCATCTTTTTTCTCCTAAGCAAATTATTGCCTCTGAAAAACCAAGGTCCCAAATTGCAAAACAATTAGTTACTATGTTTAAAGATAGTCCAAATAACATTTTACGTGTTAGAAATAGTTTAAAATTGGCTTCTTTAAATAATATGATGTCTTGTGTTTTTGGAAAATTTTACAATCTTGATTCTTGTAATATGGAGATTGAGGAGTTGATGAAATTGGTGGATGAAGGGTATGAATTATTGGGTATGCTTAACTGGTCTGACCATTTATCTTGGTTATCTGAATTTGATCCACAGAAAATTAAACAGAGGTGTTCAGAGATTGTGCCTAAAGTGAATAAGTTTGTGAGAAGGATTATTGATGAACATAAGGCTCAATCTGGTGAAAATCATCGTGATTTTGTGGATGTTTTGCTATCTCTTCAAGGTTCAGAGAGTTTATCCGAATCTGATATGATTGCAGTACTTTGGGTAAGAAAATAGCAATAACAAATATTTCCTTCGTGTCGATTAGCGCGGAATACAAGAATTTCCTTTTTTTTTTTAAAAAAATTTATGGTCTAAAATAATTTATATATATATAATTAATGTTATATTCTTTATAAATTTGAAAAAAGCTTGTTCTTTGTTAAACTGACTAAAGAAAAATAGATTTATTCTTTTTGAAGCAGAAGAAATAAAAAACAAAATGGACTTACTAACCAATTCTTTTTCTTCTTAAATGACTAGTCCTTTTCGAGAATTTTTGCTCCTTGATATCTTTTGGCTACTCGGTCTCATTTGATGTGACACACCCTTTTTAATTTGTCATAAAAATCTTTTTTCTTTTATAAATTTGGTGCATAGTTAAATAAAGTCACATAAAATTGGGCGAATGGATATTTGGTTGCTTTCTGTTTAACTTTAATATTATCGTAATAAGTGGTTAAGAGGTCACAATCAACAGCAAATTACAAAGTTCAAATATCACTGACCTCTTGACTATTGATGTTGCTTTTAACTTTTACACTTGGAATCAGCACGTTTATGTTATGATTTCATAATCACAATTGCTTTGGGAGCAACTATCTTTTCTATTCCCTTCTTTTTTAATGGGGACTATGGCGCATTTGCTCTTGGGATTCTCTATTTTTATTTAAACACGTAAAAGAATCCAGCGTGTCCAAAATGAGCTAATTTTCTTTTTGTTTATGAAGATTTATAGAAGAATAGCGAACCAAATCGGAGTAGGCTGCAACTAGTTATCCATATATATATATATATATATA